>PVLD010000003.1:474828-723181 GCA_004027595.1 Dinomys branickii
TTTTGTTTTTTGTCTTTGGATTTTTGGTTTTTGTATTTTTTCTGTTGTTGAGAAGATTAATTGTCTGACTAAATTTGCATGTCTGTATATGGGTTCATATATTTACACTTCGAAGATATCAATGGATAAAGCAATAACCACTGTTGAGACCATGTCACCTTGTCTGTAGATTAGTTGTGACTGTACTATTTTTTATGCTGATTGGTGTCTGTTTGTGAGTATGTTTTTGTACTTTTATTTTTTTTAAATTAAAAAAAATAAATAAATAAAAAAACAAATTCCAAACTATGTTGTCATTCCAGTACGCATTGATGTAAAATCTGCTGCTCTTGCAAAGTTTCATCCTGGTAATGATATTTTTTGAAAGAGAAAAAAACCCTAACAAAGGAACAGCAATGAAAACAAAAATAAAAACAACTCAAAAACTTTTACTAAATGAAAAATTTTTTGAAACATCACATGGCTTGTTTTGGTTTGCTTCATGATTTTGCACATAGTTTCAATGATTTCAGAAAGTTTGAGAATGCTTTTTATATTCATCTTTAGCTAACAAATATTTTATGAGACACATATCTTCTTGGGAGGAAAGCTATAATTTAATGTTTTATCAAATAGTAATAGCTGATGTTTCTCCAACACTTACCATGTGCTATACATGACAGGAAGCATTTTATGTCAATGTTCTCATTCAATCTTTACAAGAAGTTTGTGAGTTAGGCACCACCCGTATTATGCTTCAGCTGTGTGACAAGGACAGATTCCACTTCATGGAGCAGTGGGACTTAAAAGACTAGCAGGACAGGGTAATTGGGAAATTCATAAATGGCACCATTTTAGAGCTGAGTTAGAAGCATGAGTTAATGTATTTTCTGGCAGAGAGAAATTCAGGTTTTTCTAAATCCTCTGACTTTCAATACACAGTGCACAATGCAAAATTGTGAATTTCTCACTATTACAAATGCTACATTTCCCAATAAGTACACAGAGTATGCATTTCACCAGCATCAATACATAAAAAATAATTATAAGGTGACTCACAATAAGTGGTGTAAATTTGTCAATAACATAATGTTAAGTGGAGGGCTTCCAGTCTCTTGTGTGGAGAAATGTGACCAGACAGCTCCTTCGAAAAGTGGCTCCCCAGTTAAACGCTACTGGGTTCTGGGTTACTTGCCTTTCTTTCTGGAGTTACATTCCAATTCTTTTTCAGTGTATTTTTTGTTTTTGTACCTGGAATTGAACTCGGGATCTTGAGTTTGCCACATAGGCGTTTGTGCCACTGAGCTGTATCCCCGGCCCCTCCAGTTCTTCTTGTCTTAAAGACAGAATTCAATGAAATGGGCAAAATAGCAGTGGCAAAGTCTATTTGAAAAAGTAAAAGCATTTCCCTAATTTCTCTCTCAAGGCTTTTGTTGTTTGTGTACATGAAGGCTACTGATTTTCGAGTGTTGACTCTGTATGCAGTTATACTACTGAATTTGATTATTAAAACTAGAAGCCTTTTGGTGGAGTTTTGGGGGTCTTCTATGTAGAATATCGTATCATCTGCAAGTACTGATAATTTCCCTTGTTTCTTTCCTATCCTTGTTCCTTCTATTTCTTTTTCTTTGTCTAAGTGCCCTGGCTAATGTTTCCAGAACTATAGTATATAGGAGTGGTGGTAGTGGACATCCTTATTCCTGATTTTGGAGTGAAAGTTTTCAGTTTTTGACCATTTAGTATGATGGCTCTCAATTGTCAGAGATCGCTTATATCACATTGAGATAAAGACTATCAATTGCAATTTTCTGTAGTTTTTTTTTTACCATAAATGGGTGTTGGACTTTGTCAAATGCTTTTTCTGCATATATTGAGATGATTGTGTGATGTTTGCCTTTGGTTTGTTGATATGGTGCATTACATGTTTTCGTTTGTGTTTGCTGAGCCATCCACGCATGCCTGGGGTGAATCCTACTAGGTCGTGGTGAATAATGATTTGCTGCAGTGCCTTTGCCAGTATATTATTGCGGGTTTTAGTGTCTATGTTCACTAGGGATATTGGTCTGTACTCTTTTTGGTTGGATCTGAAAAAATGAAATACTTAGGAATTAATCTATCAGAGGAAGCAAAAGATCTCTACATTGAAAACAGTACTACTCTGAAAAAGGAGCCTGAAGAGAATAATGAAAATGGAAAACTCTTTCTTGCTCATGCGGAGGAATGAGCAGCATAGTAAAAATGGTCAAGCTCCAAAAGTTGCTGTAGAGATTTAATGTAAATCTAAACAGCATCCCTCCCGGAACTGGAGAAAACATTCCTAAAATTCACGTGGAACCAGAAGAGACTTAGAATAGCAAAAACAATCCCAGGCAACAAAGACAAGGCAGAGAGCATCACAATCCCTGACTGGAAGTCACACCACAAAGCCCCTGAGATAAGAGCAGCATGCTGCTGGGAAGAAAACAGACCTGAAAGAAATTGAAAGAGTAAACAAGGCCTAAAATGTATGATAAATATTGTGAAATGGGAAGAAATTATTCAAAAGGAAAAAGGAACTAGGATGCGGCAAAGGGGAAAGGAAGGAAGGGAAAAGGAAAAAACTGCAAGTTTATTATACGACTAGTGTCTTAGTTCATTGCAAAAAAGGTTTGTACTAGTATCAATTAGAGAATTTTTATGACCATAGTGTATATTCTATTTTAAAATAAAAATATGTAATGTATTACCTATTGTTATTCTCCTATTATTTTGTTATAAAATATTGTTCTACTTTTTTCCATAAAATAAAATAGACCTGAGGATCAATGGAACAGATTAGAAGATGCAGAAACAACTCCGGACACATTCAGCCACCTTATCTTTCGCAAAGGGGCTGAACATGTTCACTGGAAGGAAGATAGTCTTCTTAATAAATGGTACTGGAATAATTGTCTTTCTGTATACCAAAGACTAAAATTAGGCCCATGTCTCTCACCATGTGCTAAACTAAAATGAAAATGGGTCAAATATCTAAATATTAAACAGAAAAACTAAATCTGCTGGAGGAGAAAATAGATAGAACACTAGAACACATAGGTGTAGGCAAAGATTTCATGAACAGAACCCCGATCACGCGGGAAATACTACAGAGAATCAACACCCAGGACCTCACCCTACTAAAAAGCTTTAGAATAGCAAAAGAAATTACCCAGAAAATGAAAAGACAACCCACAGAGTGGGAAGAATATTTAGCCAGTTCTCCCTCAGTCAGAGGAGTTCTATCTAGAATATATACACATTTTAAAATTTTAATTACCCAATCCAAGAATGGGCATTTGAGAGGAATGCACACTTCTCAGAGGAAGAAATACAAATGGCAAATGAGCATATGAAAAAATTTCAACATCACTCATCATTTGAACGATGCAAACTCAAACAGCACTGAGATCCCATCTCACCCCAGAAAGAATGGCCATTATTGAGAAATCAACCAGTAAGAAATACTGGTGGAGCTGTGGGGAAGAAGGAACCCTTCTCCACTGGTGGTGGAAGTGCAGACTGGTGCAACCATTGTGGAAACAGTGTGGAGATTCCTAAAAATACTAGCATGAGAAATCCCATTTGACCCAGCAATTCTCCTGCTGTTTAGCTTCCCAGAAGAATTAGAAGTATCACACTATAGAGATGTATGTTCACTCATGTTTATAGCAGTTTGTAATGGTAAAATCTTGGAAACAACCCAAATGCCCATAAACCAAGGAATGAATAAAAATATATGTTTTCTTTTATGCAGTGGAGTACTAGTCAATCATGAAGAATAAACTTGAGACATTTCTAGACAAATGGATGCAACTGCAAATCACACTCAAATGAAATAAATCAGACACGTGTGTGAATATCACATTATTTCTTTGGTGTGAGAAACCAAAAGGGTAAGTAGGAACCAAAGTGTAGAAAAGGTGTTGTGAAATAGGAAGAAAATGTTCAAAAGAAAGGAGACCTGGGAGCAGGTGGGGGAGGAAGGAAGGGAAAAGAAAAAAAACGCAATCAAAAAAGATAAAATGGAAACGGAACAATATGACAATCACCGGTGAATGCCTACCGTCCTGTCTGGTGAAGCTCTGTATTGTTTCTAATTATTTTTCATTCTCTTTAATGGTTGGGTCAATCTTGCCTTCTTACACCGGGTAAACCGAGCAACTTTGCTGAAGATAACGAAATGTAATATAACAACCACCGTTAATTCCTATCATTTTGCTTTCAAACCCTGCATCATTTTTACTGTTTTTGTTTTGTTTTGTTTTGTTTTTGTCTACATTGTTGTTACCATCTTATTTTTTATTCTCTTTCTGATAAAAAAATGGAAACGAAGCTCTGTAAATAAGGAGGGGAAGTTGGACTGAAGGGAGAGGATTTGACTGAAACAAAACAGGGATCAGAGTATGTCAAATACAGGCACAAATTCCCTATGATCAACGCGATCGTAATGAATATCTATATTGTACTTCTAAATGGCACTATTAAACTTAATAAAAATAAATAAAAAGTAAAAGTAAGGAGTGAGAGAACCTGGCTCTGCAGATTGAGCTTGAGCCAAGTAGAAGAGGAAAGGAGGATAAAAGCGTGTCCTGGAGAAAGCAGGGCAGGCCCTCAGGAGGACAGCCAGGATTGGAACAGCTTATTGTACCGTCCAAACAGCTCTTCAACTGTCCAAATCTGGAGGACAGCGTCCTGAACGGCAGTGCTGAGATCCCACACCTCAGGCTGAGGTCAGGCCTTGGCCCGCCTATTGAAAACCTGCTCAGGTTCTCGCGAGATATCCAAGCACAGAGCTGCAGGAACTTCTCTGTGCTTGTGTGCATGTGGATCTTGTAACTACCAGGTGAGGCCTACTTCCCCAGCCAGCTTTCCATGCCTTAATCTTCTATGTCAGGAAGACAGACAAAATGACATTTTAAAGTGTTCCTTCAAGATCAGACGAATTTTACTGGTTCTCAAATGTTGGAAGAAAAGAGAAAGGAGACTAATGCCAAATTTGCTATTTCTTTTGTCACAATGTGTTCTTGAAAAAGTGTGCAGAAAATGAAATGTTTTGCACCAAGTCAATCGGTAGCCTTGAGTCTTGACCTTTCCAAAAGTTGACTTCTACATGAGCTGTATGAATTTGCTCTTGAATCATTACCCCAAGGCTTTAGTAGCAGATCTACTTGGCTTTTTAAAAAGTCTTATTTCATTAGGGTGAAAACTGAAGGGGCTGCTTATTCATCAGTTAGGCGGAAACTCACTCATCCCTTCACCGTTTGCATCATCCATGCAGAAACAATAGCTAACACTATTATAAAAGCGAACCTGCGAACCTGGCTGCTGTACCTCCCCGAGACACGAGGTGGCCATAATTTTGCTTGTAGGCATCACTACCAATCACTTTATACCAGCAATCACCAAGGCCACACAATGACAAAAAGCAGTAGGACCAGAGATAAAGAGAACAGCAAGATCTCTCCAAACCTGTCACTGTAGCAGAATGAACATAGTGCAGTGGTGCCTCATTAAGTCAGGGGAGATCAAACTTTCTTGTTCAGTTAGATGGTAACTGGTTGTAGAGACCAGGAGGCTGAAGAGAGGAAAACGTCACCTACTATTTCCAGCAAGTCATTAAACTTAGCTCAGTGTGTCTGGGTAGTTTGTGAACGGCTACCAGCCTGGGTCCCTGGGAGCGAGTGGTGCCGCGGCCTGAGGTTTCTGATCCAAGTGGGTACCAGAAGCAGCATCTGCTGTCTTTGGTTGACAGTGTATTACCTCCAATTTTGATTTTTTGCACCAAACATATAAAAGTGAAACGAACCAAGCTGTTTATCTTCATGCTTTTAGCTTTGTCTCCCTAAGTGATGCTTTACTCACTTATTAAAAAGAATATAACTATAAACACAAGGTAGCTGAGATAACTATGCTAGCAATTTCTATTAGTTCGCTGAATGCAACAGTTTGTGCTTATATTGTTCAATCAATTTGGCATCTCTATACCTTGTAATCTGAACAACTGCTTTAAAGATAACAATATGCAATATAATAACAATTTTTAATTTCCTACCATCTTGTTTTGAAATTCCGCATTATTGTTTTTATTGGTTTTTTCTTTAAAATATAAAAAAGTTTAAAAATAATAATCTTACTGCAACTCTTGGGAGCACTGGAGAAATAGAATATTTTTTGTAAAGAAAAGTAATGTTTCCAAGTCCCTTTAAACTTGAACATATGTATTATAGAATAAATGTACACCAAATTAGTACATTTATTTCATCAAAACACCACTTGTCTTAAAAGAAAGAAAAATAAACCTACATGATAAACATGAAAGAGAATTTAAAAGCCACTATGGCCTGAAAAATAAGGACAAAACTTTTCTTTTTCTCTGCACTATAGGCCATACAGGAGCAAAGAATTAAGCTTCATGATGCCCTGATTAATGAAAATTAATTCAACCTGACACAAAATGAATGTGATTAAGTTTGATGCATCTCATGTTTATTTTCTTTTGAGTACTATTATTTTAAATTCATTGTCTACTTCTGAAACTTGAAGATACATATACAGATGTATAATATTATGAAGTGGGGAGGCAGATTATTCTGGGTTAAAGACTTTGCATACCTACAAAATCATTCCCTTTAGGAAGAAAAATGTACGGATATTTGACTCAGAAGAGGGATTTTGGTTTGTTTGGGTTTTGAATGTTAATTTCCTCATGGTATAAGTCTCTTTACAGCATGAATTTGGATTGTTTCTCTGACATCTCTACTGGTAGATGCATTGATAGTAAAGATTCATTACACTAACAATGTAAGGGAAGTTTTAAATGAGTTGACAAGAAATTTAGCAATTCAGGAAACTTCTTACCATTTTGATAAAAGACAAACATTTGGGAAGGAAATAAGCACCTTGTACTTCTTTAAAAGAGTCAAGCCAATCAGAAAAACGAGTTTATGAAAGAATTACATAAGGGGAGAAAAAATCCTTCATCCAAACACCTCATTATTTAGAAAAGCCCATATATTGTTCTGTCCCCCGTCATTTCCTGAGCGTCTCATCTTCTACTGCTTTCTTTGCCCTGTAGAAGTTATTGCCTGCAGGCCCCCCTTGTGCACAATCACTTTGTAATAATAGTTGGGTCTGAAAGAGTCCTGGATTTATCACACAGATTTCAGCAGAAAGTGGTCAGTTGGGGAGAAAGCAGCTTTGAAAACCTGAACACAAAAGAAATAGATCTTTTACAGGAAGTTTCTTCTATTCACCTAGGAACCATTTCAGAAAATAAACGCTATTTTGATAGAAAAGAATTTTATAAACTTCTCAAATGTAAACTTCCCTAGCACAGATATACTTGAATTGGGATTTTAGGTTGAAATGTCTAAACATAATACACAAGCTCTTCTCTGTTCCTCCTCTAGGGCCATGTCCACGTATACTTTTTGGCAGAATGGTGGGAAGTGAATTGGGATATTAACTGGTAAATTTCTGTGTGGCCAGGTCCCAACTGTAAGTCACCACTCCATAAGGAAAATCAAGAGTGAATTACACTTGTCTGTGTGGGGTCCTTGACACACCCTTTTGACCAGACTTCAAACTTAAATGACTGTAATTTGCATTAACAGTGTCTCTTTCAAATGCCATCTCCAAAGTATGGATAGGATCTACAGGGGTGAAATGCCAGCAAAAATCAATATTTACACTACAATATAGCCACACTACACACAGTGGTGTTTTGGGTGTTGTTTATAGCTCCAAAGGCTCATGCGTTGGAATTCTGGCCCTTGGAATGACAGTGGGAGGCAGTGACCCTCTAAGAGGCGGGACCTCATGAGAGGCTTGTATGTCATTGGGTATTGTGGAATTCTGGTCTCTCCCTGGCTATTTTCAGATGTGATTTTTACCTCTCTCACACGCTCAACCATCTGCTATGCGGACCTTACCAGAGCCAGCACTGTGCTGCTTAGACTTGGAGCCTCCCAAACTGTGAGCTAACTATACTTGTTTTGTTGAGAAACAACCTGCCTCAAGGGGTTTCTTTATAGCAGTGAGAAATGGACTTCACAGGAGGATAGAGTTGGGAGTTGGATTAATAAGTCCTTTTATATAGATGAAGATACAAATGGTTCTGTTCTTTCTAATTAGCACTTATAGATAAATGAAAACTGCGGGCTGGCAACCTTTATACATCTTTTGCAGAAATCATTTCTAAAAATTTTATAGAGATCCCTGTGCCCCTGCTAATTTGGACTCTACCTAGCTCATGATCTTTGAGGCAGTTCCTTATATTAGATAGATTTGGCGGGGGGAATACCATGCCCAGGAAAGGGGGCTGGTTTTCAAACCCACTTTGGTAGCACTCTGTAGCTTTTCTAATTTAAGTTAATAATCATGTTCTTCACTCCAATATATATAATCCATTAATGTGACTTCTATTGAAAATATGACATTTACTTTTCCTGCTGAATAATTAAGTCAAGGCTATGATGTTATATAATCTACTAGGAGTTGTATATGTGGCTGCAGAGTTTCAATTTATACCATTAGCTGTTTGTGCAATGCGGCTTGACACTAGGTATGTGCGTTCATGTGTGTATGTGTGCCTGTTTGTGTGTACATGCATGTATGTATAAGCTTCAATTTGTCACCAAATAAAATAGTGAAATTTGGTCCTCATAATACCAAAGTGTCATACAATTACCACAGTAAAGCATCCTGTAAATGGACATATTGTTCCTAGGGCTCCAGAAACGATTCCCATCTGATTACACTGTACAGGCTTCCCATTTGGGATAGAACTATCTAGATTAACATGCACACCAGAGGCTGTTGTCTACAGTAAATACATCTGAAGGCTAAAACAATGCAGTATCTGAGAGAGCGCCATCAGTGTGAAGTTGGAAGAACAGTTCTAAGAGAAATCTTTCCCCACTGGATTCTCTGAGGATATTTTAAACACGAGTCTTTGAGACTGACACTATTAACTGTCTAAATCTGTCTTAGTCTTCTTTGCCTAGGTTCTTTGAGAAAAATGGTGGCCCCTCTATCTAAGCAGCAGGATGACCCACAGACAGATACAGGGCCTTACAGACTAGCCCTGAGGGGTGAGCCTCTAGCAGGTGGACCACAGCAGAACCCTTTCTGTCGATACACAAATCAATTTTCCTTAGCAAGGGTTTGACAAGTTATCAGCATGCATACAACAGCAAAGATCACATTAGCTGTGCCAAGGCACACCAGATGCAAACTTTTTCCTTTCAATAAAAAACCATTAGTAATGGGGTTGGGGATATGGCTCAGTGACATAAGCACCTACCTGGCAAGTGCAAGGTCCTGAGTTTGATCCCCAGTATTGCAAAAAAAAAAAAAAGTCATTAGTATCACTGAAAGTTCTGATTCTATGCTTTTAAGACAAAAATATCAATGTCTGAGGTGTTTTCTCTAAAATTAAACCTCAGTATTTGGTCTGCAGTGTTGGCGCTTTGCAATAAATATGTGCATTTGGGTTGCAGTTTAGCAGTCAGTCTCTGAAAAGTTCGCCCTTACCGGCCTAGACCCTAGGCTGTGATTCCCCTCCACCTAGCAGCAGTTCTGTGACCCTGGACACAATAGGTTCATGACAGTCCAAATTTCTCTGCGGCTGATTTAATATAAGTAAAATTCTGGGACTAACACTTGAAATCTTTTAAAGCATCTAAAAATTAATTGTTATTAGACTTACATAGCTTGGCTCATTTGGTTCCGATGTGGAATGATGGATTTTCACCAGCGTGAATGCTGAAAGCTGAAGCTTGGCCTAATAAGAAGTGACATATCTTTAACACAGAAGTGTGACAGTCATGTCAGCTGCTGATTTTTTTAATATTAGGAAACGGCCTATGAATAAGCCACAGTTGTGCATTAGGAGGCAGTCACGGGGGAGCTGCAGAAGTGGGAGCAGGAAGCACCTTTATGGGCTTAGATGTCTGCACTCCAGGGGATGAGCACGTGTCTTTTAGGAAGGAAAACAAGTAGGACAAAATTCGAGCATAGTGCCTTAGAACTGATCGACACAATGACACGACAATCTTGGAATGAAGCATTTTTAGGGGTCCTGGACATTGAACCCCTTGGTCCCAGCCATTTTTATTATTTTAAGACAGGGTCTTGCTAAGTCTCTAAGTTGCCCAAATTGGACTTGAACTTGGGACCCTCTATAAGTCAAGTGTAATTTGATTATTGTGATGCTTTCTCCAATAAGCAAACTATTGTCTCTGATACATAGTTATGCAGCGAGTGTGATTTTATGATGCTGAGCTCATTTACTGACTTGCACTCATGTCTTTCCCGGGATAAGTAAGTAACAAACCCGTGTCAACCCAGGGGGCCCCAGTTCTAGTCCTGACTGCTATGTCCTGTTGCCGCACAGTGAATGAATGAGGTTCTGAAAATAAGAAAATTAAAACCGTTCATGGTATTAAAACTCTGCTGCAGTTTTAATGCATTGTCCTTCAACTAGTATTTAATTTTGATATTAAGAACTAAATAAATACATTTCACCCTCAGTTTTATTTATTATTATGTTAGTAATAATTTCCATTTTAATAATATGGCCTAAAGGATTTTAATGACCCCTACATTGCCTTATAGCTTTATACCTTAGTATTTGAAATTTATTTCATTATCTTCCATATGGATATTTAAACTGTATCATTTTTAATTTTGTAATCTGTACCATGATAAATATTTTGGACATAAAACTTTGTTTTCATTATTTTTATTTTGTTACAACAAATCCAAAATGAGGTCAAAACTTCCAAGATACAAATCATGGGCATTCGGACAGAAGTAGATGAACAATATCATTTAAACATCATTTTAAGAATTTAAATAATCAGTGCCTTACAGCCCCTGTGCGCCACAGCTTCAAACATGTCAGTAACGTCCCACTACTTGCCTTGGGACATGTTCAGAACAGACACAACCGTTGTTTTGTTACTATAGGAATTTTTTTAGTTTTTAATGCTAAAAGGTGTTATATGTCTTTTTCAAGAATTTTATTAGTGATACTTTACCAAGCCATGGGTGGTAACACATGCAATTTAGGGACTTAGAAAGATCCTATGTCAAAATTTTTAAAAAATAATTTAAAAAGGACCGGAGATGTAACTTAATGTGAAGGTCCTGGGTTCAATAGCAACTACTGTAAATAAAAAAAAAAAAAAAAAAAAAAAAAGACCTCGCTCTATGTTTTGGAAATTTTTTGCATATTTACCAGAGTCAAACCTTCTAACCAACCAGAGGAGGGTTATTTTTAAAACTATGTAACAGGTTATTAAGACACATTGATTTTTTTAGTTAAAAAATTGATTGAAATAATATTTGTACATACTTCGGAGGTATGGTGTGACGTTTTTGCTCATGTATATATGGAGCAATGATCTGCTCAGGGAAGTTAACAAAGGGATCACCTTAGACCCTGTTACGGTCAGCACATTCTAATGTCATTCCTCTAGTTTGTGACATATAATGTGTCCCTGTTAATTACTGTCCCTCAGGACACAGTAAAACCTCCTCCTCTTGTCAAGCAATAACATCACACCCATTGCGAATCTTTCCTTTTCCCGCTCCTCCTCGGTTTGCCAGGGAAATTTTCATGTCTAAAAGACACTTGCTCTCCTGTGTCTATTGCAGCACTAGTCACGATCACTGAGATATAGAACCAGCCTAAATGTCCATCCACAGAGGAGCTGAGAAAACCACGTAATGTGTAGACCTACTAGGACATCATTCAGCCATCTCTGTCTTGAGAAGGATTGCTCTGCTGTTGAAAAAAAAAGTTGCAAGCCCAAAGACTAATTTTTAGAGTACTTTTTCATAATTTACCATGTTTTGACTCATTTTTGAGAATATATTACTAAATTAAGCAAGTGTTTGTTGAGCACCTAAGTACTGCTTTGTGCAGGGTGATGATTAAGGTGCTTAAAAACAATGTGACCTTCCATATATTAAGTGGGAGCCCTTAGCAATCAGATGTTGCTGTCCTTTTTATTTTCCTACTACTATACTAGAGGAATATTGAGCTTTGGGAATTGAGAGCTGTTTGGGCCCTGGGTCTCAAGTTCTACTTCCAGGAGAAGAAAATGACACTTACTTCATGGGTACTTCATGGGAAATAGTTGGCATTACATATATAAAATGTGGCCAAAAAATGACAGGAATTTAAGAAACTGGTATTACTTATGAAACATTATCTCCACTTTAGAGGTCTTGAGATTCTGATATGCCCTGTGAAAGCCTCAGGTACGTTGAGGACACTCTATTGAGTGCATGTTTTACCAAGCTCTAGATTCACAGGTAACATTAGTGAAGAATTTCTGTTTTTCTTTCTTTTTATACAGAATGACTTAAATTAGTCTCTCTTTAGATACATGCTAATTATATTGTAAATTCACCAGCTCCTTAAAATTGACAGGTGTCTTAGTATTCTAGCAGATTGTTTTACTTAAAATATCAGAAAAATTGGAGCTAGGAGGAGTTTTTCATGGTGAGCCAGAAATGTAGAGAGATGGGAAATAGAACAGAGATGGCAGGCAGTGATCATTTTGAACTGAAAAAAATGAGCAACTTGAGACATATATGGGTAGCTCTGCATATCATTTATGATTGAAAAGTTGGAAATTAGCAGCCTTTGGTTGTCAGCGGGAATATAAAGGTGAAATGCAGCAGACTACGAAACACAAGCATGAAGGTTATGAAGGCAGAAACTGGAATTTAATAAGCAAGTGGGGCAGTTGATAGCTGGCAGATCTGTGACACCTGATGGGCTTTCATGTGATGGAGGGAGATGGGTAACAGCCAGAAGAATGAAGTAGAAGTAAGAGGGACTGAGAAGGGCCAGCGATTAGCTCAGCGGCACAGCGCCTGCCTGGCAAGTGCAAGGTCCTGAGTTCTCTTCCCACTTAAAAGAGAGAGAGAGAGAGAGAGAGAGAGAGAGAGGAGAAAATGCAAACAGAACAAATGTGAACGGAAAACAGGAGCTCTACTTTAGTCTTAATTGTGTTTTTGCACACAAAGCATAAACCATAAACACATCTCACACAATTCTTACAATGACTCCATGTGGTTCACTGGGCTCATTAATGATGAAAATTTTTACTCGAAAATGGGACTTTTTCTCAGGAAAAATAACCCCCACATAGTGCCATTGTATCAATAGTCTATCACTGGATGCATTTAGCATTCCCAGTTTTCCAGGAAAAAAAAGCCCAGAGATTCACTTACTAGACTGGTCTTTTGTAAGGTTTTCTGTTCACATTTCTCCTTTCCGCCAAGGAGTCACTTGTTACTAATTTACCTCTGGATACCACTCATAGCTAAATCAGAGCCTGTGCAGCGATCTACGTTATCAGAACACCCGCTCGGCTAGGCCCAAAGGTTTAAACACAGCATAATATACTAAATATTTCCCATGAAAACATGAAGCAACTCTGTCTCTGAGATCAACCTCTAACTCTTGATGGAAGACTATAATCTCCCAGTTAGAGAATTAACTGGGAAATGAGAATTTGGTGAAAGGGTCAGAGGCAGAAGTCTGTAGCCAAGATGTGGATTAGCAGAGAAAGAAAACAATGTCTAAGCAGATTGTAGGAGTTGCACGGGAGGAAGATTTTGGTTTCCAGAGAACAAGTGACGACTATATGTAGCATGCAGAGGGAGATGCCAGAGGGTGACGTGGACAGGGGCGTTAATGACTCTACCACCTGTAGATGCTGTTTCTTCCTGATGCTTTTCGTTGCTGTTTGAGCAGATATGAAATATGTATCAGCTTCCATCCGCTCGTTCATCCCCAGCTTCCGTCCCATTTACCCTACTATTTTCTTTTCGGTTGGGCAGAGTAGGGACCAGCAGTGTCTTCCAGGTTCTTATTGTCCCATTCAGTGACTCATTCTTGATAACTGATCAGGGTGGAAGGATACAGTTTATGTTAAGACAGAGATAAAAATAAAAAGAGAAAGAAGAGAAGTGCAAAAAGAAAGTGCTCAAGGAGAAACGGGCACTTTGAAGGGAAAAGAAAAGATACTACTGTAAAAACAAGAGGTAGCATTTCCAAGACTGCTGCTGTCATCTTTTTTAAATCCTTGGTGGTTGGTTGGTCCTATTTGATCTTGTGCTAGAAGGCTGTACCAAGTGCTACCTCGGGTGTGTTCTGTGTCAGAAGATTGGTGCCAGGTGCAAGGCTCAGTTTGATCTCATGTCGGGCTTGGCCTGTGGTTAAGAGGTCTCCCCAACTGCTTCAGCTATGCTGTCCTGCCCTAGTCTCCTCCTTCAACTTTCAGTTCTGCTAGTGTGAGAGAGCGAAGATCAGCAGCAACATGGAGACTACAGTACCCATTTATGTAGCTCTTGCCTTAGAGAATGTGTCTCTGTGGTCTTGTCCTCAGTAGCATGTGCGGTGGCTTCCAGGCATTTTTTGCCGTGCTGCTCTTTTAAAATGATCTTTACATTAAGAAAAGAAACATTCAGTTACCCTGTTTCCTGGGATTGAGGCTATTTACTATGGTTAACAAATATTTATTTGAAGATTTGCTTTACCAAACCTGGATAACTACAGAATTTAAGGGAAAAGTCCTTTCATTTCTTTCCTTGATTTTCTATTTTAATCTATCAAGACTTTTTATGGCTCTAGACAAAACCACGTGAAACTTGGAGTGCTTTGGCTAATGTATTTCCTGTTGTGCTTGGCTGCTTTGCTTTACAAGTAACAGACAAAAATTCTACTTCACTCCTTTCAAATGCATTGCTGATAAGCGCACTATAAATTATATGCTATGCTGCTGTGTGAAAGTGTGTGGTCAGTAGGGAAGGCAACAAGCACAGGGCATCTGTGTTCAAAGTTCAGCTTAACAGATCGCTTTGTGTTCTTTGTGGGGTATTTAAACCCCAGTGAGGTGAGCAGACCTCAGAATCTGAGGCCTGGCAGATGAGGGACGAGGCCAGGCAGAATAGGGATTTTGTATAGGTTACAAATTTTCTTCCACTTGTCTTACCCATATAGGAGTGATATTTACCTACATATTGAGTCTGTTCATTTTTCTGTTCTGTGAGTTGCAATTATTTAAAAAACCTCTTCTGTGAGATCACCAAGGTAAAAACCTCAGACATTTCAAGAAACATTCAACATGAAAAGGAGATGCACTAAATTTTGCCAAGAGCAAAGCTGTCACTAATTCTAATGCCCAAAAGAAAGTGTCTCATATATTAGATGTTGCTACCTCCCAAGCTACTAAAATTAATAACTACTCTTTTCTTCAGCTCTAGTAATAGCTTGATTCACAAATGTTTCTGTTTGCTGACAATTTGGTTTGTAGGCAGAAGCACTAGGCAACATTTTGCTTCTGTTCATGAACTCCACCCTGGGTGATGAACAGGAATGTGGCCATCTTTCTCAGAGCCGTGGAATAAGGTACCGCTGTACAGGCTAGGAAAGAGAACAGTCAAGTAAGCATGTGTGGAACTCTATGACTATGGTTCGCCAATCTGACTGGACCTGATGGAGTAGTGTAGCACATATTGTTGCCCTGTATCTTCAAGTTCATGGTTCGGAAGGTCTGGCTTGGAACCCAAGAAAGTGCACTTCTGGCAAGTTTCCAATATATATTGATGGCGCTGGTCTGAAACCACAGTTTGAGAATCAGTGCTCAATGGAAGTTCCAATATATTTACTTTTTAAATAAGCATTAGTATCTCAGTTCACTTTGATGTCTCTTAACATGGTATGGAAATACTGGGCTTGATAGATGAGCACAGTAGAATTAATCTTGCCCTGCTGTACTTTCACCCAAAGCAAAATTACAGTCAGATGCTCATGAGCTATACTTCCATCCACCTTAATAAAAGATAGATTAAGTGCTATATAAGGAAGTCTACCAAATAGAATTTTTATTAATTGTCTGCTAGGGTCTACACAGAATCTGATGTAATCCAGTGATAAAGGCCATCTGCCTGATGGAAAGCTGGAGTACCCAGTCACAATTCAAATGTCTGGAGCTCACTGCAGAGTCCTTCACAAGTGCTTACATGGAAGATGAAGGGTCTGCTTCAGAAGGACGTAGAGTGCACTGGCGAGCTGGAGATGGAAGGCCAAGGCTGTGGTGAAGACTGGCGCTCCTCCAAAGACGTGGAAGTCGGGCTTCCTTCTTCTTTCCCTTTTTCTTGCTGGTACCACCTGCACCCAGTGTGGGTCTTCCCTCTTCAATTAGTCAATCATCCGAACATAACCAGAACTGCGCTAAATGAATCTGCTATTTTGTATTCAAGTTGATACCACAGTTAACTCTCATACTGGACTTCATGTCCTTAGAATACAGAAAAGAATGTAAGTATCCCATTCAAAGTTTAAAGGTTGTAAATATTGCATTCATAGCTTTATTTTCATATTGATACCAGGTTGCAGTTATAATATTTTGGATGCATTTAAGTAAAATATATTATTAAAAGTAATGTTACCCACTTCTTTTCACTTTATTTAATGTTTCCACTAGGCCATTTAACATTGCTATGTGGCTCATGCTTTACTTCTTTTGGTAGCTCTGGTTTAAATCCTTAGCTCATTTTATTCTATCTCAGTTCAAAATTTTTCACTTTGCCAAGTGCCAGAATCTCGATGGGCTGCATCGTTTTGTTTGGGTTGAGGCCATACCGTGTCAGTATCCAGTATCCACTTACCGGGCATCTTCTCACGTCCAATGCACTTTCATATATCACAGGAAGGAGGCCCAATGTTTCATGGTTGATTCATTATTTAGTGACTTATCTGTCAAGAAAATAAGTCTTCTGTGGATCTATCTCATTGTTCACTTTCTTAATATTTGTGAATCGTAATCCTAAAATGAGATATTACTGACATATATGATTCCAAATATTTATTACCAGAGAGGTACAGTTAATGATACTAAAAGTTTCTGGGATTTCTAACTGGGAGTTGCGCCACTTATAAACAAACAAGAGACACACTGCTATTGGTCTTGCTCACCTCAGTGGACGCTATCATACTGAAAAATTCCTTTCAAACTTCATTTCTACTGGAAATTTATATCCGGGTAAATTATGCATCTTTTTTGAAGATTTAAAAAGCAACAACGCCTGAATCTTCAAGGATATAGGTTTCCTTCCCTCTGACAATGAAGTTACTTGTTCTGAACAAAGAGATAGAGTAGGTGAAAAGAAAGGGGATCTGTTCATCGACCTGGGGGGTCAGTGGGGAGGAACTGCGTGATGACGAGCTGCTGACAGCCCAGGGCTCAGACTACAGGTAACGACAGTCCAAACTCGAAGCGAGTAAAAGAGGGAATGTGAAGGGGTTCCCAGGAATAAACGAAGGCAGTTTTGAAACATAATAAAATCGAAGGAAAGCTGAAAGCAAAGACATCCAAAGAATCTGAACTGAAGACAAAGGAACGTTTTACTTTAGAGCCTGGAAAATGGGCGTGTGCAATGATATTATCATCGCAGTCAGTTTGAAAGTAAAAAATAACGTCATACTTCTAGGCCGCTTTTCTTCGATTAATTGTTAGTAATCCTCAGCATAACTAACCCATTTTTCAGAGTTAAACATTGGTAAACTTATACTTTCAACTCACTTTGATATGATGGTATGCTAATTATTTTAAAAAGCAATAAACTTCAAAAGTATACAAAATCATAATAAATAATCAAGCATAAAAATACTAAATATACTGAAATGTTCTTCCATTCTGAAAAAAGTTCATTACTCTTAAGTGAAAATTTTTCAACCAATATAGAGTGATAATAGAATACATCGTATGTAAATTCACAGATTAAAATACTTTTACTAGAATGTGATTCTACAGACACATGTTAATAATACGCTTATTTCTACTGCAGCCCAAAACGAGTTTCAGAATTTCTACAAGTCCTTATTTCTCTAACAATCATTGAAGGTTAAGGAATTTTGACATTCAAAGTTCTGAATGAATTAATTGGTGACAGTAAATTGTGCAGTATTTTAGGCAAGATTTTAGCATCTATTATTTTAGGTAAGTATTTAGGTAAGATGATGTTTTATATGAAGGTAATGACAGTAGAAATAGGGAGCAGATTGGAGCGGGGGTCTTGGAGTTAGAGAGACAAACGCACGTAAATTCACAAACACCAACAGACTAGTAGAGCTGAAAGTATAGATCTGGAGAAAGTGGTGCAATGAGTGAAGAATTCCTTAAAAGATGACAGACATACTGTTAATAATGAAAAGGTGAGTTCTCATTCCCTCTTTCCCACTCAAATTCCTTGGCGGTCAGGGAAGGAGCCCCAGACAGGGCAGTGCAGTGCAACTGTGGAAATGAAGCTGAAGATTCAATGGAGACACCTTGCAGTCAAAGATGCCAGGATCATGGAACATTTTTCAAGGAAATCTGCGGGCTATGAAAAAGTAGCCGAAGAGAGAAAAGCCATGGGACTGTAATCAACAAGGCCATAGGACAGAGACTTCTCAGGCCCTCTAAATCTAATTTGTTATCATGTGCCCTCTATACTGGACATGGAGCTGCAGGAAATCATCTCTGCTGGCTTTTATTCTTGTTTTGGTCCATTTTTTCTTATCCCTGAATGCTCCCTTTTGTCATGGGCATGTTTACCCTGTCTACTGTACTTTGGGATTATGTAGCTTATTTTGATTTTTTTCAGGGATTCACAGCAAGAATTTGTCTTAAGTCTTGACAGAAACTTTGATTTGGATTTTTTACCAATGCTGGGACTGTTGAGATCTGGCAAGGTCAGTCACGTCATCTTGATGGGCTTGGGAGTCACTTAGCAGACTAACAAAGTGCCCTTCTGGGTGTGTCTGGGTGGGTCATGGGACACGACTTTGGTACTGTATATAGCCCCTGAATTCTTCCTCTCTGGCGCTGTTCCTCTCTTCTGCTGATTGTCCACCATGAACTCAGCATATTTCCTGCCACTACACTCTTCTGCCATGAAATTTCTGAGTTGGAACCAGCTGACCGTGGACTGATTTCCCTTAAATCGTGAACCAAATTAAACCTCCCCTCTTAAATTGTGGGTTTTAGGTGATGTGTCTCAGTGATGGGAAAGGTAACTAATACAGTTCCACAAGTATATGCGATATAATAAGTTCATCTGAATAAGCCAGAATAACTCCCTAGTTTAAGTCTGTAACCATAATTACACTTACAGAGTCTCCTCTGCTGTGTGTTGTAACATACGCCCAAGTTACAGAGATTAGTCGTGGCATATTTTGTAGGGCAATGATCTGACTGCCACAAATGTTAGGTAAGAAATTCTCCACGGTGAAAAATTCCAGGAATTAGTGTATTGTGGCAATTAGAAGCTACTCGTCTGGAAGGAAGTGCAATGGGCAGAGGCACTCACCTTCAGTTATTATATGTTCATCTTGTAATACAGTAAACAGTGTTACCTACCTTGTTTGTAGTCCTAACAGTCCGTTTACTTGCTCTATTTGCTAAGTCTAAAATTCATCAGCATGAGTTTATACTGAACATTGAAATGATTTACCTCTGAGAGATAATTTCACTAATTTAAGTCATGATTCTTTTTGTTATCTACTAGTATTAATTTTTTAAAAAGTAATACTCATCTCCCATTGCTCCAAGTCAAATACCTTAAATTATTACAGGGAAATTATAAATGCATTATGAGTGATAAGCTCCCTCCCTCCCACTGTCTTTCACTTATAAATTTGATCTTTAAAATTCACTGAAATTATAAGTTTAAAAATGATTAATAGTTTATGAAAATAAGACAAAAATCTGTAAGGTGAGCAGAGCTGTTCTTTGACACACAAGATAAGTTAGTGTGCACCAGGAATTGTAATCATTGTGCTTTAAAAGCAACACAAAGGTGTGGCAACAGTCTAATAGGACAGTTTAATCAAAATGATATATGAACACAAGCAAATCCAAGTCAGTAATTATGCAGTTACGTCCCCTTGTACACCCATGGGTTTCTACTGAGATGGTCGCAGTCACTGGAAATACAGTGAAGTATGAGCATCCCCTTATGTTTTCCACACATTGGTGTCCCTCGCTGCAGGGAGGAGTGGCAAATTTCTTCCTCACGTGTCCTGTGACATTGTGTTAACATTGTTAACCAGCCTTCTCTTTCTCCTCAAGTTAATTTCTCTTCTCTTCCTGCTTTCATTTCCATCTGGAAGGAACATAACCCCCAGATGTCTGTGTCCACTGGTTTCCAGATGCATTCAGTTGATGGGAAGGAAACAGCTCAGGACCACATGAAAGAGAAGGGAGAAAGCGGGGTTTGCTTGCAGTACCTCCTGTGGCATCTCCTTCCCTGCTCTGGGGCTCCGCTGACCGGTTTCCCTAGACGCTGGCAGTATCATCACCTTCCGTTCTTCCCCCTTTCATATTTCGGACAGTGAAAGAAGCTAAGAGAAAGGTGCTAAAAAGTTAACTTAAAGATAATTAAAAAGTTTTCCCCAAAGCTAATGTTCCATACTGTTACTTGGTGTCATCCTGGAATCATTTAAACTTGGTGGCCTTGAGTAGTAGAAAAGAATCAGGCACATCCTACTACTTAGAGTATTTGTGATGTTTAGATTTTGACTTTAATATCTGGCCTTTGAGTACTCAATAAGTATGGTACCAATTGTGGGAAGCTAGCACGCCTGAACTTTGAGTCTATTCCCATTTCAGAAGTGCATACCTTGACCTAATGCTTACCAGTGGAGCATACATCTTTCATTTGCCTTACTATAAATAACTACACTGTCATTTAAAGTTAATTCTATTCACTGAGTCTATTCAACAAAGGGGAAATCTATTCCATCTGTTGACAAGCCTTTTTTTGGGTGTCCTATGAAAGAAAAGCATTCACTTGAAAAATCAATGTGTTACCCTTTATTTGATTCCATAGTTTGGCAATATCCATGATGGACTAACAAAAGTTTTGTCGGAAGTCAGCAAAATGTCAAAACCCTCCTTGTCACCATGATGAATTTCTCCTCAATAAATTCTATTAGTTTAAATGGCCTACCTTGAAAATTACATTTTAGAGTATTTTTCAAATTTTTGTAAAAACAATCACATTAATGAATAGAGAATATGGTCTGTTTAAAAATAGTATTTATACAGTGGTTTTTACAAAAAGACATATATATATTCTTTTAAATATACCGAGCATATTTTAGTTCACTATTTGGAATTATGTAAGTCATAGTATATCAGTTTGAGAATGTCCCTATTCACTTCTTATGATAAACTTCAATAAAAGTGTTAAGAAATTCTAATTTATAAATGTCTATGAGGAACACACACACACAAAGATATATTATTAGTTTCCTTATGCTGCTCTAACAAATCATTATAAACTTCATGGCTTAAAACAAAATACAATGATGCTCTTCTGGAGTCAGAAGTTATCAATGGATTGCATCAGACTAAAATCATGGTATTGTCAAGACTGCATTTCTATGGAGGCTTTTGGGGGAAAATGTGTTTTCTTGCTTGGTTCTTGCAGCTTCTAGATCTTGCCAGCATTGCTGATTCATGGCTCTTTCATCTTCAGTGCCAGCGAAGGCCATTCAGTCTTTCTCACACTGCATCACTGACCTTTGATATGACTCCTCTGATACTTGATAGATTCCATGTTCTTTTGGATGAGGAAAAAAAGACATTATGTCCAAAGCTCGAAGGAAAAGGAACTAAGGTTACAGAAACTAATGGGTGAAGGTACGTTCAGAGCAAGCAGGTTCTTACTGGCAGAAAAGGAAATTGGCACTGGTGGAAAGGAAAATGGCAAGGATATGGATTAAATGGGGCTTAAGGCTTTGAAAATGTGCCCCACCCAGGGTGCCTCCCACTGTGTCTTTCAGGGCATGATTGACAATATGAATGACAGGATGCTGAGTCATCTCAGTTGTGTCTACTGTGCACGTCCTTTCCCATAATTCACTCTGCTATAATTGGATGCATGAGAGGCAGTCCATATGTATGAGCCTTTCAAAAGTTTTTGAGTGAAGGAAGGTTTAGCATTCACAAATCCTAGCCTGGAATTTTTAACATTTTCAGGGGTCTTTGCTACTTTTATTTCTGCTTCTAGGTAGTAGACCTTAAAACAAAGACCAAGTGGAGTTGGCCCTGGGGCATTGCCAAGTTCTGGGGAGTGGAGGGGAGTGGTCTCACAGCCCCAACTGCACAATCTACTGTGTATTACTTCCATCTTTTAGAGATTCTTGTTATCACTTGGACCCAAGGAATAATCCAGGATAGTATTACTGTCCTAAAGTCAAGCTAATTAGCAGCCTTAATTCCATCTGTAACCTAAGTTCTCCTTTGTCACGTAATGTGACATATTCACAGCGTCCAGGAATTAGGCCATGGACATTCTTGGACGTGAGCTCATGCTGTCTACTATCAAGGGGAGCAGCCAAGCATCTGTAAATTCATAGGTCAACATTTATTATCATAGTTTACAAAAGTCCTAGTCAATTTACAGTAAATAACTATATATTCTGTGCCACTCCATAAACGAAAGATTTGACTGCAAAAGGCCCCTTTCCAGTTCTATTTTCCTGTTTTTATTTCATTTTTCCTTCTCAATCACATCTCTTGTTCTCCATACGTGCAACTTAATGCATACAAGTCAATCTGCAAATATTATTTTACAAAATACCTTATTTTTTAAAATAAATGTTTCTCAGGTTTAAAACACGCCATATCTCTAAGATTAACACAACTTCCTCATTCTTTCTGCATTGTTCTCTGAGACTGCTTTCTAGGGCTTGGTTCTGCCTAATAGTGGTATAGAGCCCTTTTAAATTCTTCTTGCACTTTTTTCCAGAAGTTTCTGAAACTGGGTTCCCATAGTGACTTAGCATCAGCATCTCATCCTGCGTATTTCCCGGTGTCAGTCCCTGGAATATCTTCCCCATAAACTTCCAGATGGAAAAACCAGCAGACACTGATACCAGAGTATGGAAGAACTCAACTGAATGTTCATTTTATTTTTATTTGCATTCCATTTTATGTCAGTCTCTGCACCCACTTGATAATGACTTTGCTAAAGTTCAAAAGAATGTTAGCTGCTGAAATCATAGTCTGAAAGCACAAAGCAGTGCTTTAAAAGTAAAATAATCTACCTCTGTTCATGTCTACTCTGTTGAGTCATTTCTTAGCTTTTGTCTTTGGATGTTTTCCCTAGAATTAGCATAACCTGTATGTAAGAAGGAGAAGTTGCGCTACATACTCAGTTGCCAGAAGATACACATTCCTGTGTTTTTCCACTGTTTTCCAAAATTAATGACAAAGCTATTGTCATTTATTGTTTGGGAATTTCCTTCTTTCTCTCTATTAGCCACACAAGATGGCCTACGGCTCACATGAGTTTTGTTAAAGAAAAATCGCACTGGATTGCACCAGATACACATAGAAATTAATTTTATTCCCATACCATTCCTAATAATATGGGCAAAAAAGGCCAAGGCTAAATTAAATACTCACCCCTATGTGGTGGAGGGGCCAGGAGAATTTTGGAGCATTAGGGTGGAGATAGGAGCTTTTAGGCTACCTAGTTGCTAATTAAATTTACTCTCAGGAAAGGAAAACAGTCCTTCAAGACAAGAAATAGTTTCACTACTTAGAGCTAAGACTCCTATTAAATTAGGTTCCTATATGAGCTGGGAGAATAGGACACTCAAGCTTCATGAAAAGTTTTAAAGGGACTGACTCTGGAATCTAGAGTAAAAGTGGCAAAAAAAAAAAAAAACCCACCTTTTTTACAAAATTTACATTTCAATGTGGCAGAATTTACAATGACAAATTTTCTGATGTAAGTGCTCTAAGAAAAGAGAAGGCAGAGATATGGGTTAGTCCAGAAGGATCCTGTAAGGGCGGGCTGAGCAGGAGGCCCTGGAGGCAGGAAGGATTCTGTCTGGAGCCTTCAGCTAAGGGCATTCCTAGTCTGTTGCTAGAATAAGCTGTGCAAACCCTCCTGCCGCCATTCGGAGAAATCCTTTCTGCTACTGGAAGGAGGGAGCCCTCCTTGTCTGCTATGTCTTGGAAGCTTGTCTCTCCAAAACTCCTGTCAAAATCAAATCCCCAGTTTGTTGGCATTATACTCTGGTGCTTTTATAAAGTGATGAGCTCATAAAGGAGCACCTTCATGAATGGGGTTAGTGACCTCATCAAAGAGGCCCCAGAGAGCGTGTTTAGCTCTGCTGGGGTGAGGACACTTAGAAGTCACCCCCATGAGGAACGCGCCTTCACTAGGCACCAAGCCTTAGGCACCCTGACGGGCTTCCTAACCTTCAGAACCATGAGTGATAAATTTCTATTGTTTATAAATTGCCCAGTCAAAGATTTTTTTCCATAGCAGCCCAAATTGATAAGACGCACACTCTCTTCTTGGGACTCCGTCTTCAGTGAGAAAGACCTTGCTTGCAGAATGTCCAGTCCAGGTCAGCATAGTGCCAAAAAACCCAGAATCCTGTTTCCTTGGTAACTGTCCATTTAAACTCTGCCTGTCCTAGTAGAATGTGGAGCAACCCAGTTCTCTGTGGATTATCTGCCCTTCTTGTGAAGAAGGATAAGTAATTGATCTTTCCTCTATTGGCTGACAAGTGGACAGTACCAGGTAGAGTAAAATATCTCCAATGAATTTCTCAAAGTTTCCTTTGCTGTAAAATATAATGCGTTTGTAACTATTGAATGCGTGAACTGCAAATGGGCATGATGAGGCCCGGAGTGACCTCACCCTTCAGATCTATTCACATTATACACAACCATTGGACCCATTAACATGTTAAACACATGCATTGAACCTTGGAAGAAAGGCACTGTTGATTGCAGTCTCCCAGGAATAGATGAAGAAGGACCAGGGATTCTTGCTTGCCTGGCTCCAGCCCCAGACAGCACTGTCCTGTCCTCCCAGCTGCAGTGAGCCTCACACTTGCCCAGTTTAGTTAGAGAAGGCCACTTCATGTCTAGACTCCCGGGAAATCATCTTCAGTGTGATGGATGTCTGTTTCTCTTCAGAGAAAAGCCCAAGAACTCTCTTCCATGCTTCAGTGGATAAAATTTAACCATTCCCTTGAGACTTGTCATCTTGTTTTTCCTTTACTCAGTTATTTTTCTGTTTTTGAAGAAGGCCACTCACTTAATCTACTAGATACATAGTGTTTCCCCTACTCTCAGACTCTAGTGGACTCTTCAGTTTACAATTAGCAGTACATTTCTAATTCATATTAAGTTATGTTTGTATTCTTTTCAGAGTAAAAAACAAGACTCAAAAAGGTAAAAACAAACAGAACACACCCTTCAAAGGGATACAGGAAAATTTACAGAGGGACCAAAACCACTATTTAGCCTCCTGGGTCTGATAATTGTGTCATGGATGTATACATATGTTCAAACTCATCAAAATGTGTGCATTAAAAATGTGCAACATCTGTGCTCAATTTTTAATCTCCATAAAGTATTCAAAAACTCAAGCCATTCTATTATAAGGTAGAAGAGGAAAAATGACAAGCCTGGCTGTCACAGAGCTGTATAAAAAAGTATGTTAGCGCAAGAGTAAGCTTAGCGAGTTAGTTTATAAGTAGGCCGCCAGCAAGGGACAGGACCTCCCCAAAACAGTTTCAGAAGAAAGAGTTCTTCAGGAGAAAAATAGTACGTACACTGAGTTAAGAGCTAATTCAAGCCATACAGCCAGTCATGCTTAGAAACGTAAAAACACAGGAGAAAGGAGAAAGAATTAACGCAAGACCCTTAAACCTCAGAAAAGAAACTTCTTAGGCAAAATGCACTAAATTAGTTAAAAATGCCTCCCTACCCAGACTTGGAGGAACTTAGAAATGCGGAATAACTGGTTTTCTTTGAACTCCATCTTCGCTGAGTTCAAAGAACTCAGCCAGCAGAATAACTGAATTTCTTTCAATTTCATGTTACAAAGCCTGAACCTCAGTGGGTTGTTCTAAGCCCACAGAGCGGCATGCATAGGTGATCACTGGGTAACTAAACAAGCGACCCTTAGCTGTAAAAGAGCAAGACAAAGAAAGCACCCAGAGCTCCACTTTCAAGGAACCCCCAAGATTTTTCTTCTTCCTCCAACAGACACTCCCCTAACTTCCTCCATTTTATCCATAATTTCACTCTTGACTTTGTGAGACAATGAGCTCCTTTGTTTGATGATAGCTATTCCATCAGGATGACGGAAAGAAGTGGGTTTCCCTCAGTAACTGGCATAGAAAATAGTAAATCACAGATCATCTGAAAAAAAGAGACTGAGTTCCGAGTACAGGATTGCACAGCTTAGATGGCTTTCCAGTTACATAGCAGCACTGCCACTCTCTCGTGGACCTATCCATATCTCATTTTTAGGAAAAAGCATAAATGTAAAGTAGATAAAAGAGCAATATTTTTGAAATAAAAACTGAAAAAGATTTTTAAAGGCGGTAGACCGCACATGAAAGAATGGCTGAATCATTTAAATTTTGAGTTATTCCTTGCAGCCACAATGTGCTTCACGTGTCCCTTTCCACCTTCAGATTGTGTAATATTTTAGTGTAGGTAGAGGCCAAACGGAACAAGGAGTGTCTCCCATTAGTAAGAGGCAGTGCTAATTACCGTGCTCTCCTCTCCTCTGTGCTGTGCATGCTGAGGACTTTTTGTTGTTAAAATTAATGGGCAGGGAAACAAGAATTACTATCCAAGTTTAAATCTGTGTTCTAAGTGAAGGTGAATGGCTTCCATTAGTCTGATGACAGAATGCGGCTGTATTTTTAAAATATTTTAACTGTAAAATACTGCATGCTCATCATACACATTAACTCAGTCCCTCTATTTCATCGTAGGCTTACTTGCAGGATTAGTATGTCCTTCTGTTCTAAATTTAGATGCCAGATCTTAGTGTTTGTTAATGAATATTAGAGCTCAATTAACTTCTAATATAATTTTATCGGGTGATAATGCAGCGAAGGTGAAGGAAGGCAATAGAGCAACACGTCTGGAACCGAAGAGGATGAGGAGATGCTGTCAGAATTAGCAGCTCTAGATGACAGTTGATAATGGTCTTGGGATTTTTTTCAGCCTTAAAGTATCTAAGTAATAATGCCACCAGTCAGCATGGTGCCACAGGGCAGCACAGCACCTTAGGACTCCAAAAGGGCACACAAGGTTTGCAACATTCAATCACACCCGGGCAGTTTTATACAAAGACATTGCTCAAAGTGGAGAAGTAGGCGTCTATAAATGATGCCACAGAGCTTGTGCCTTCCGGCAAGCTGAGCTGCGCACATTTGCAAGCAGTGTGCTTTAGCTGGAGAAGAAAAGTAAAGATGCTGTGGTGTAAACTTTCAGTGATTATTTAACCCACATGGTTTACGGGCACCTTCTGATTTAAAAGTAATCTATCTTTATTTTGGAAATGCATGTATTGAATATATATATTTCATTTATAAATATATATTTATATTATATAAATATAGATAGCTAGATAAATTTTTTTCTCAAACCATCACAAAAGCCTAAAATAGTTTCTTAGGGTTTGGAGATTTATGTCAACTGTCTCAAAATTCTATACCCACCTGAGGATGAATTTATACAATGGGGCAAAAAAGAAATTGCAGGTAGCACCAGTCATTCCCCAGCAGGGGAGCGGTCCTCACTGAACCCTCCAAACGCGGCCTTTCCAGAACCCTTCAGTGGTGCCCTTTTCCCTCCTCTATTCCCTCTTTGCTCCTTCTGGCCCCTTTCCAAGCCGTACCCCCTCTGCCACTCTTAAAAAGCCTCTGGGTCTCTTGTTCAGAGCCTTGTCAGGCAACTTTCTTCCCTACCGAAATCTCCGTTGATCCCCATATCAGTTCTCCCTCTCTGGAGACCTTAGCTTCTCTTTCCATGCCATTCTGTACAACCCTATGCTGCTGCAGTTCTTGGAGATTTCGAGTCACATTACATGCCCTCCTCAACTACCTTTCTACTAAAGAGCTTGGACTTTTTGCTTCCCAACTGTCATTCACACAGAAGGAGAAACCTAGACACTTGGTTAACTTGTCTAACCTGTAAGTGCATTCCGCTCTGTGATCAGTCCCTCCATCTTACCCCATGTAATCCCTCTGCTACCTCAGAATGACCAGTTCTCCCCTTAATCCTTTCACCTTCTCATTGTCCTTCGTCTCTGTCATGTCTTCCTCTCCATTCAGCTCCCCATTTATTTCTTCAAACAAATATGATTGATTTATTAAACAGCCATAAGGAACAAAGATAAGATGTGGAATGAAAATAGTTTAAAGAACTATTCTAGGATGGGCCCATGAAAGATAACTAAGTCATCAGGATAAGGAAGTAATAGGACAAACTAGATTACTCACGTGGTAGCTTAACAGGAAAAGCAAAGCAGAAACATGGGGTGTCTGGGAGATGGCTTTTATACGTAGTGTCCAGGGAAAGCCTTGGGAGGCAGAAGGGAGTCGTGGGCAGTGTAAGCAGAAGAAACAGAATTGCAAAAGTTCTAAATTAGGAGTAGAGCAGTGCACGAAGCACAGCATGAACATCAGAGGTGGACACAAGGGTTATCGGGTGCGGTAGAGAGGGAAAGATGCAATCAACTTTTATAATCAGGACTGAGTTTATCCTCAATCTCTCATCCCCTTTCTTAGCCTTCTACTCATTTTGCCACAGTGCAGGCTACATGGAAGCCTCTGTCTACATTACCTGCAACCGCCCAGCTGAGAACTAGGGCACTGTATTACACCATGTGGTCTGGGTTCATTTTCCTTCATGAGAACCCGTACCTCAAATGAGCTTTTGATATCACCAACCACTCTTTCCCTCTCCCCAAATACCACATGTCACACATGACACTTACATCTCCCCCACGCACCGGGACACACAGACACACTCACACTAAGTTTCCAGAGTCCTTGTGAGAGGCTACTCACTCCCTTTTCTTTCTTCTTAAACCAAGCTCTGTTCTAGACCATCGAAGATAGATGTCGAGTCCAGGGGCACAGGGACAAGTAGATGGGGTGGTAGGTATTATGGAATTTTTCTTCTGACTTCTTCGTTAGTTTTTAGTCAGCTAATAACAAAAGCTGTCGTTTGAGAATGAAGCTAGGAAGGGAGGAAAGAGAGGTAAGGAGAATGACACCAGAAGTTGCACTTCTCTAACTACCTTTTAAATCTTTGCAGGCAAAACCCCAAACAGCAGTAACCATCCTTCCCTCTCCTGCAGAAAACGAATGTGATTGCTTAACAGAGAGCATCCAGCTACTAAACGCAGAATTGTTCTTTAAACCCTAAGTGTAGTAGGGCAGGAAATAACCACATTCCACCAATTCAACCTGAGTCACTTCCCTAAGAAGACATGACACTGTAAGAGATTCTAGGTAGAGATGTTCTACTAGGGCAAACGGTGTGGAGTTTTCACTCAGCCTTGCCTCTCCCTGCAAACAGGGTAACCTTGGGCAAGTTACATAACTCCTCCGAAACTCAAAATTCCCATCTGAAACTGAGAATAATCTTGGGTTGCTTTTGGCAAGGGCTAAGTGACTAATATATGCAAACATGCTATCATCATGCAGGCAGTAGAGGAAGCAAACTGTAAATGAGGCTTAGCAGAAATGTATTCCTCTAGGTATATATTTGACATTGCAATTAAAAGTGATGACAGTTTCATAATTTTTTACAACCTGGTATGTTTTTAGGCTCCATTTGTTCCATGGCAGAAAATGTGACTTTGTATCAACTGAGAATAAATGCATATGAATCCTTCACCCTTCTTATATTTTTGGTGCAATTAAGTAGCATTGTACCACGGGGAGAGACATGATTCAGCCACACTGGAAATGTCCGAAATATACAAGCTTCTGCTCAGGTCTGTGCGCACAGGTATTTCCCTTCCCTGGCCCCAGTGGGGCTCCCTGCAGCCCACCCATTCTTCTGTGGAATGCATACTACTCTTCTCCAGTGAATTTTTCTACCCAAGGTATTTTCTTGATGCTGTTTTCTTCCTTTCCGCACAAATGCACTACTACATCCTATAAACGACCTTCAAATCAACACTCAACGTGCAAGTCCCCGAGGACTTCACCCTAAATCCATCAGCACCGCTTCCCTGGCTCTCTACTCCCGCCTCCAGGTTGCTTGTGCCGCTTTCGTTCTCCTAGCATAGCTTTCCAGCTCAGCACACTGCACACACAGTAATATTTCGGAAGCAAGAGTTAAGCATTCTGTTTTGCGCTTAAACTGCCGAGTTTCTTCCCATTTCATCAGGTGTAAAATAGGCTGCTCGTCCCCTGGTACAACGCGCTCCATGACCTGGATTCTGTTCCTCTCTCTCACTTCATTAAGCATCAGCCAATCTATCCGGTACATTCCTGTCCTTATTCTTAGCACATTCAGCTTTCACATCCTGAAGACCCTGCATTAGCAGCATTTGAGCAGAAGGGTCTGTTCATCTTTGCAAGGCTGGATTTCCAGCCAGTTTCTGCATTCAGCTTACAGTCTATACTGCACTTCCTCAGGGGTTTCACGGGCACTCCAAGCTAAGGTAGCTGCCTGCATCATTTTCTGTCGCACCAGTCCCAGTTTTCTGCATACATATTTTTATTTACTTGCTTTCCTATATTTAGTGTACTTTTGCTTTGCAAACAATACAGTGTATATGCCGTACAATGTATACCAGCGTTAAGTGCAGGGGCATTTTTAATGTTTTCATGAACACATTCCTGTCACATTAAAAATGTCCCTGAGCTCAGGGTGTAATGAGTATGAGGTGAGTGCTAAATAAATTGAATTTTCCTCTAAGTAAGCAACCTCAGAGGATGTGTGAGTGGAATATTTGCTCACCTGATTGGCTAAAACTGATGAAGTAAATTATAGAATTATTGTCAGTTTGACAGAGTAAGTACTGTTTGCTTCTTTTAATATGTATTTCTTTGAACAGTTTAATTTTGTCAGTATTTTAATGGAGATTTTATTTACTTTCCTGTGGATTGTCTGTTTTTCCGTTGATGGTTATTCTACCATGAAGCTAATCAGTTATTCATTGCAAGGTAATTACATACTAAGTGTAGAATTCATTTCTTCTACATGTGAATATTATTACTAAGTTCTCCTCTTGTCTTAATTTTTATGATGGTTGACAGAGAATGTGGACATTTTATAACTTTAACAATTTAAAAAGCAATTTTGTCTTTTTCCTATAATACTAGTTCATCCTCAAGAAGTTAGAATGAGGCAGTTCTGTGCATTGGCATCGCCTCCCAAGAGGAGAGAAGGGTGAATTCAGGAGGAACAAGCTTGGCCTATTTGAGAAACAGGAAGGCCAGAGTGTGACTGGTCAGGGATGATGACATGGGCAGGGCGGAGGCAGGTAGCACGGAAGCGTGGGGGCTTAGGTCTTCATGGATAGTACAGTGCAGGATGTTGTAGATTATGCTAAGGATATTTTCCCTTAATGCATTTGGAAGCTATTAAGAATGTTTCAGTAGAAGAGTGACATCTTTGGCTTCAAGAGATTATCCCTTTTAAAGGAGCACGGAAAGTAGACTGTAAAATAGATAGGGTAGAAGTAGGAAAGCACATGAGAGATTCTTGAAGATGTTTAGACAAGAAGAGATCTAACTTAGTATAGGAGAGGTATAAGGGGGATGATTAGAAAGGTCAAATTTAAAATATATTTTGGAGGTACAGCCAACAAGATTCTCTGTAGCAGAAGGAGGACAGTGAGAAAAATGATGGATGGATGGATGGCGTTTGAAAGGAGGAAGGGTAAGGAAGCAGTAGGCCTGGCGGGATGCAGAGGTGATGCACCGGTTCGCCTGCGGAGCTAGAGACGCCTATCAGGCAGCCAGCCGGATTCTGTGCGCAGGAAGGGGGGTGTCTGCGAATGGGGCTCTGAGGAGAAACGCATCTGGAGGAGCACATTTGGGAACCACTGGGGTGTGGAAGCTACGGAAGTGTCCGTGTTCAGCACGAGGGCGTATAGCTAAAGAAGACAAGTCCCAGAGCTAAGTTCTCGGTCAAGTGGCCCCAGAAGAGCTACCAAATATAGCGCAGTGGCCATTATTGCTTATCTAAAGCATCTTTTATTTGTAGTTTGTTAAGGTTTTGTTCTTCCTAAAATGAGGTATTTACCACTTTTTCTTTTCATTTCTTCAGGTTCACTGGTTATTTGACTGTTTAGTGTATTTTACTTTAGATTATACTGCAGAATAGATTTCTAACTTCATTTATTTGTCCTGATATGTACCCAATTACTTGAGGGCATTTTATTACACATCTCACTATTTTCTATTTTCCTTCTTAAACGACAATTTTGTCATAGATTTGAATTTGCTTTTGGACTTTCTCTTCTGTTTCATTGTTCTTTCTGTTCAAGTATCAATAAAAAGTTTCATTTGTGATAAAATTTTCAATACTTTTTATCATATTCTCTTCAATTATTAATCTTTCACAAAATGTTCTTTATTATTTATTTTCATTACTTTCTCAAGTTAAACTTTCTGGTCTGCTTGTATAGTTTGTCAAGACTACTCCATTTTTTAAAAAATGGTCTTGTTAGGAGCATACATTATCTTAGAAAAAGTTTCATTTGCAATATTTTTGGTCTGTAAGAAATCTGGCTTATATCTTCATTTATTCAAGTTTTAGAAAAATTCTTTTAAAATGCTTTTCAGTTTCATTCTCCACATTTAATTTGTATTTATTATTTTATTCCTACTCTCACATATTTGAAGTTAATACCATGGGACACAGCAGTTTTACACAAAACCAGTTTTGGGGAGATTTGAAAACTATTAAAGTGTTCTCTCCATCACAATATTTAATAAACCCTAAGAATGTATGACAGCTCCAAGAGAATATTTGTTCATACAACAGAAAGATATTACCATGAAAAAAGCCATTCTACAAGCAATAGCACAGACTTTCAACACAGATCCTAAAATGGTCTTCAAGAAATTGCATCAGTAACAGTGCAACCAGACCAGTGCATTGACTCTAAATTAAAACTGCTTCTTCCCAAGCCAAATAAGAGTGCATGCGCACCTTACAGCATTACTGTGCATTAAATAAAGTAGTAACATCTGCTAAGAAACTGGTAAAGGATCCTGTGCATTGCAAGCAATTGACAAATGTTAGTTCTTCATTTCAGAATGTTTGCTATAGTTGGCCTTGGTATGTTCCCCAAAGGCTGGGGGGTGCAACTTGCTCTCCAGCTGGTGATGCTATCGGGAGGTGGTGGAAACTTTAGGAGGTCGCTGCCAGTTGGAGGATGTAGGTTAGCGAGGATGCACCTTTGAAGGGCAATTGAGACTCTGCCCCTACTCCTCACTGTCTGCTTGTGGCTGCCATGAAGTGAGCAGCTTGGCTCCACCCTCCCTTCCACCATGATGAGTGCACTTCTTCTTCATGGGCCCTGAAACAGTGTGCAGCCAGCCCATCATCTGCCCAGACCTCGAAACCATGAGCTGACACAACTTTTCTCCTCTAAGCTGACTTGTTTGAAGTATGATGTCATCATGATAGGAAACTAGCACAGATTCTCTCAGCATCATCAGAGCAAAGAAGAGCTAGGACATTGGAAAACATGGCTTTTTAAATTTGTAATCTGTTCTCCCTGTCTTCAACTTCATATCATCAGCTGAGCACATTTTAATGCATGTCTCCTTTTAATATGGTATTTTTAATCATTAAATTAGTTTTCTGTAGCTGCTGTAACAAATTACTAGAAACTTGGTACATCGAACTAATTATATTGTATTCTTTCCCATATGTGAATAATGGAAGACCGAAAGCAGGAGCCTGTCTAAATCAGGCCTAGGGTCCCTTCAAAGTCTCCATGAGAGATCTGGTCTATGCCTCTTCCAGCCCCTACATTGCTGGCATCCCTTGGCTTGTGGTAGCATCACTCCGGTTTCAAGGCCAGCACCCTTGAATCCCTTTCTTCTAGTCTGTACATTTCCTTGTTTGCATGTGACCAATCTCCTTCTCATTTCTTTTATAAGGCTACCTGTGATTACAATTAGTGCCTGCATGGATAATCCAAGATAATCTCCCAGTACAACAATCCTTAATTTGATCAAAACTATAAAGTCTTGCCTTATAAAATAATAGTCAAAGATGGCATGGATTAGTATCTCATATGTTCTCGTATGTCATTACTGAAACCATTCTGATCATATTCTTCTATCATTGATTTAAACAATACAGAAATACTCAGTGCTACTATATATTAAAAGAAGAAATCTGATTAGTCCTTGTCAAAAGCAGAAACAATTTACTTCACAGATTATGTATACATTTTATCATTTCTAACAAACCCTTCTAAAACATAAGAAAATTATTAAATCTTTATTACTCTGATTATGTCTTGAGTGGGTTTTGAAGGGATGGGAATTTTAAATACGCCAAGGCAGATGGAGTCTGTGTTCAAAGCAAATAAAAAACTTAACATTACAGGAGTCAAAGTTTTAATTTTTTTTCAACTCCAGTGACTCTGGAACAGTCTATCCAGAATCGTTGAAACACAACCTAATAGAGTTAGCAGGAGTCAGACACAGTGTGATGCATGGCCCATGTCCAAGGCTCAGAACTAGGTTCATGATTAGTCTGTCAGTCAAAGCCTCCAACTTAAAAGGAAGTGTAGAAAAATGGCTCCTTACCATTTCCTTTGTGACTATAGAAATAACAGAACAGCTTCAGCTTAAATGTTATTTAATTACTTTTGGAGGCTTTGGGTACAGGAGAGGAGGACTGTGCAGGTCGGGTGGAAGGAGTGTTGGTAAGCGGCATTTGCATTCATTTCATGCCCACTGAGGAACATTAATACGGATTATCCAAGAAAGGGGAGGGCTCCAAGGCTGTAGGAGGTGAAGAAATAATCACTTTTAAAAGGAGAGGTAGACAGGAACACCCGTGGATTTTCATTTTCTTCCAGGGAAGTGGTTGGGGAAGAAGCCCTCTGGTGAGCAGCACTCTTGGGCGTGACTGTGTGAGCTGGTGGAAGGCTGTGGCTCTGAAGGTAGCAGCAAGGAATCGGCTCAGCCTCATCCCTGGGGAAGGACTGCTCTCAGAATGCTGACTTTCTAGGAACCCAGAGAGGCAGGATCCCTGCCATGGATGCAGCCCCACCAAGGACACCGGACAAAGCCTCTGAGCACTTTCAAACGTTGCAGTCCCCGGGGATTCTCATGCAACAGAAGCGAAGGGAAGGAATCTCCTTATGCCAAACCATATTGTAATTCAGCTTCTTAACTCTGGTGAGTTTGGAAGAGGTAAATTTCCTTAAGAAAAACACCAACCATGTCATGTGACTTTTTAAGCATTGGTATTATGTCTTAATCTCATACATACTATGCAGTCCTCTGTGTGAGTCTGTTTTGTGCTGTTACATGGCAGAATAATGGCAAAACTGGGTGATTTATGAAAAAGAGAAATTTATTTGGCTCATAGTTTTGGATGCTGGGAAGTACAAAGTCAAAGGGGCCACATCTTCAAGGACCTTCTTGCTGTATCATCACATGGCGGGAGGTAAATGGCAAGTTTGGGCAAGTGAGGTTTGAATTTTCTTTTATAACTCAAATCTGAGATAATGACACTAATCCTTTCCCAGGAGCAGAGGCCGTGACCTAATCCACTCTGAGAGGCCCCTCTCCTTAACTCTCTTACGTTGTACTAAGTGTTCAGTGCATGAACTTTGAGGAAAATATTCAAAACATGACAACACTTAACAGAGGTTAGAAATCTAAGACAAGAATGATGCAGTGAAGAGACTCAATGTCTATATAAGATCAATTTTATAACTCCCTATCAACTCAGTTTCATTAAAACTAAAACTTAAAAGCTAGTGTTTTGTAAATAGCAAAATGCTAGAGAGGAGATTACACAAAATTTTTCTATTTGTGCAACACAGGAAAGGTATTTTTATGTAACTTCCTTCCATATGCATAAAATGTTTGTTGGGGGACATCCACACGGCTCTTACTGCTCTGGTTTCAGATGGGGACTCTTGGCAGGGACACGAGGGAGATCCTCACTTTTCATAATTGTGTGCACTGATCTCGGCATTCAGACCAGTTTCATTGCCGAAGAAGACTCACAGGACCTAATTCCAAGGTTATTCATTCTCAGTTTATTGCAGGAAAAAGATTCAATTTCGTTATAGCATTCAATAAAGAACTTTACCATCAAAGGGGATGCCACAAAGCAAAGAGACTCAGAAGGCTGCATCGGAGTTACAACTGTCCTCCTCGTGTAGGGCTGTACTGCACATACTTTTCCCTCTTAAATCAGGCACCACCACATGCACGAAACAGCTGGGAACTTGGGAGGCCAAGAGTCTCCCTTAGCTGGGGCATCTTATACCTTGCAGATAACATAGGCATAACTTTTACTGGGCGACTTTCCCCAGTTACAGAACCCGCTGAGGAGTTTGGCTCCCGATTAAAAACCCGGGTGCTACCTTTGCAGCTCTGACCACAGGCAATGAAAAAGACTGCACCTGGCAGGCCTCCTGTGGGGAGCTGCCCACAAGGCACCGGGCTTGGTGCACAGTAATCACACGGCAGCCACACAGGGACTCCTACCATCCCAGCCAACCATGCTCTAAGACAGGCACGTGTTCTTATCTCCAATGCCTTGTTTCTTAATTCTCTTTACCTGAGGCTTTGCAGAGAGGCCTTGCTCAGGCATCTCTGCTGAGACCCCCTTATGTGGGAAGGAAGAGCCGGCCTCGGAGAGACCCTTCCGCATTACTCAGCGCTTTTCCATTTCTAGGCCCCTCCCTCACACCTACACCCACCTGTGTACGCAGGGTCCATGACTGCCACAGGTTTTTCTCCAGGCTCCCTTAGCCGGAAGGTGGTCCACAGGTCTGCACTCTTGAATTATTCCATGGGGCTCAGTGGAACAGGGCAGTCAGCGCTCTCTCCAGTTCTAGACCTTTGCTTACACCATCACAGTACGTGATTAAAGTATTAACTTTAATTTTTGTCTGGCTCAGTGTTCCTTCCAGGGCAGCTGAGCTCCTGGTTCCCACGGGAGGGCCCACTGAGAGCAGCTGCAAATCATTACTCTCCTCTTATCACGAAGCAATGCTGGTGGCTGGAGGAACTGGTCCCAAACTCCTCCGTACAACACCGTTACAGGTCAGCGTCCTAGACATACATTGCCTGAACAACTCGGGCCAATTCTGGGCCAGTAGGGTTAACTTTCACACCACAGGGTGCTTTCATGACTTGAATTTTGAGATACTAAGCTTACGTAAATATCAGTTCCATCAGTAAAACAAAATTAACAGGATTATTACTGAGAATTTACAAGATTATGGAAGAACTTAGAAAAATCACAGTCTACTCAGAGAAATAGTTGGGTCAGAGAAAAGCATGTGTGGGTGCACACAAGGAATTAGAGAAAATGGACTGCCCAGCGGCTGGAGCAGGCTGCGAGGGGCTTGCAGGAGACGATGCCAGGTCAGGGCTGCAGGGCCCATGCACTGGGGCTCCTCCCTTCAGATATCCTCCCTCCTTCCACCCCTTCCACTTCACTCATTCTGGAAGCGTCCAACCACCAACTGTAAGTCATGACCCAGTTTCCCCACACTGTACATTTTTTAAAGCCACATGTACTGCAAAGCACAGGAATTCACATATTCATTTATTCTGTTCATTTTCTGTCACGCTGACGGGAACTTCTATGTCTCTGCTGCCACGGTCGCGGTGCCCAGAGCAGTGTTAGACATCGTAAGTGCTTGGTAGCATGTGGGGCTTCGTACTTCTTGGGCATTTCTCCACTGTCAGAGAACAAAGGATCTGTTTTCGTATCCTCTTAAGAAAAATATATTATGCATGAGCACTTTTGATAAATTCTCTAGTCTGCAAGCAAAATACGTAACTTGCCTCAGGTGGAATTCACAATCTTTTAAATCAGTCTGGCTGCTTCCTTACATTTATTATCATCCCTAGTTACTAAGTTCCGGAGACAATATGATTGTATCGTGAGTTATAATCAGTACATGCTGAAGACAACTAACAGAATAATAGAATAGTGATGCTTGACCCATGCATCGTTTTTTTTCCTGACCCTCAGCTTTAAAGTTCTGAGAAAAAAGGAAGAAAATTCATTAAAGAGAAGAGAAGCTTGACTAATTATGCTTCAGTTTGCATGATTTAATTGTCACACTGACTCTGAAGCAGGATAATTTATTGAAGTTGTTCTTCTGCAGTTGAGCACAGAGGCATCAGGGGGCCAGCTGATAATGCTGTGGTGGTCTGGAAAAGTGCTCAAATGTTGCTTGCCCGTGATTTTATTTTCTTATACAGCATTCTTAAGAGTGGAGTTTTATCATATAGCTTGTCAGGAGGTGCAATTTTGTGGGAAACAACTTGAGTATGCACACATGACCTGTACGATTGGGTCCAATTTCCTTCCTGTGTGGTCTCAGGCAAAATATTTCAAACATCCTCTTCTGACTGCTGTGTCTGCCTGCACTCCTCGCTGCCAAGGCCCCATAGCAGGTGGACACAGAACTTCACTCTACCGCCTCACTTGATGATATATCCTGTTGTACAGTCAAGTGTGTTTTGAACCTAGACATTACAAAGCTGGTATTTTTATTCGCATTTACTCTGTCTGTGGACAAATTCCTTCCTCTCCACGGGTACATGGATAATGGCTCAGCATCTCAGAATGTCGCTAGAGGACATTGTGAAACAGCTTATGTTTTTCAGTCTTTCTATTACAGTTTTTAGGGCCTTTTCTCCTCTGAAATCAACATCTATAGGGACATCAACTAACTTTGTAATACTTAGAGTCCTATTGGCATCTCTGCAACAGCTCTGCTCCACACTAATTACTGTACAACATTTTGTTGCCAATCCGGAATGGGACTGCAGTGGGAACACAGGAAGAAGGCCATGGAAACTGCATGAATCATGGATATAAAGTGGCTTTTTCCCTGAAATCTCATCTTGGTAGCCCAACTCAGAATTTTTCAGGCTGCTCTACATACAGACGACAATGGAATCTTCTCCACCAACATCTAAAATGGTGAAGATAGTTTATAAGTGAAAAAATAAATTGATCATTAGGTCACACTGTGTCCAGTTTTGTGGTTGATTAGGAGGACATGGGTGGAGAATTTGGACGCTGAAATCTCTGTCCCTTTTATCACTGTCACTATGAACAGGTCAAGAAACATTCTTATCAGATTAAAAGGGGTTTTTTATTTTGGGGTATTTTGAGATATTTTCATCTGCTACTGCATGCATGTCATTTCAAATGGAATGATTAATGGAGAAATATTATCTTAGCTCAGGGCATATCTGCATATTATTTAAAAATATTTAAGCATGCAATGTTCGTTTGAATGTTTTCAAAATCATCCGCATCTGGAGGCACGGGAAGTCCACAAAGAGAAGTTAAAAAGAAGCAAACGAACAACAACAAAACCAGATGAGACAGGAAGAAGAGCAAAATGTCTTTCAGGTTTGGAATGAAAGCGTGAAGTATATGGGTTTCTGTATGTTAGGCAATTATTCCTGTTGTTCTACTATGTTCTTTCTAATATGTACAATCTTTAACACTACTCCATTATTCTTCTCCTTAAAAGGATTATATTTCAAGCTCTACCACACTTCAACTTCATGAAGCAAAATCCATAAGTTGATTAGCACACTTCAGTTTTAGAAAGAAAAACAACGTAAATTCATCATTGTGCTCCTCTTTGCAGTTGTGAGGAGAATTTTGAAAGTCATCTTTTTTCTAAAAGGGGATACCTAAATACAAAAGCAAAATTGTTCCCATTTGTTAGCAAGAAAGGAGAAACAAGACATAAAAGCTAGAGATTAGAAAACTTGCTTCCCGCATCACCCCATTAGTCCAGCAAATGTGTAAGTGAGAGACGTAAAAACCCACGCCCACTTTGACCTGAAGGCAGACGAAAATTGCAAGAAGCATCAAACTCCATTGTATACAAGACAATCACGACTTCCCTGGGATGGAACTACACTGAAGTACATATCAACACCTCCTCCTCTCTCTCACTTGTAAGGTTATACATTTTCTGGAACAGGTATTTTCTCTAACTTCTGAAAGTTTGCAGTGTCTTTGCAGTGCAGTCTTCTTATGCAATGAGAGGCTGCTGTCATTGTTCACACTTTTTGCTCTGCTTTAAAATTACCTTCTCTTTGGTCTCTGCCCTGGCACATACCTCAGACACTATCAAAAAGTCAAGATTCTTTCTGCAGCACTTCCATGTTTCCGCTGTCTCTCCAGTGTCTGGTACTCTACATAAGGGGATGTTAGCAAAAGTCTACATGGCGCCTTCCGCTGCTTTTGAGGGATGAGTCTTGCTTTCCAAGAAGTTTCCCAGCAGCTCTTCTACTCTGTCTCTTCATCAAAATCACTGGTATTTCAGTCAGGAAGCCGTATTTTTCCCTGGGTTGTTAGAAGTAGATTTTCCCATCCAATGAAGTCAAGTAGTAACATTAATGAATATTTTAATGATAAACGGTCTCAGGTCAGCCTGTTAAGACTTAGAAACTAACATTTTAAAAAGTTCCCTTCTTTTTAAGCCTGTTTTTCCCCTTCTATACATACTGGGCTCCCTCTTAAGCACTGCCACCAACATTGTTGCCATCAGCTATAATCTAAATACTCATAATGTATAAGGCACTGAGTATTCAAGACATATCGTCTATACACTGGTATGTACAGTGACAGAGCAATCATTATACCAATTAATGACTTATTCACAAATTTAGAAGGAGTAGCTCTTAGCTAGGTGAAGGAAAGTGAAAGCATTTCGGGAGAGAAAAAACGAGAGATAAGTGAGTAAATAAATAGGCTGAATCTAATTTCATGGGAGCAAATTGTCCAGATAGAAGGATAAGGGAACATGTTAATGAAATGCAATGAAAGGCAGTAGTTTACATAGCCTTAGATGTCAGAAAAGAAGTGTGGCTTTTGTCCTGAAAAGGGGCATAATTAAATATTTGAAGACATACGTGGTATATCGAGTTGAAGTTAAGAATAATGGGGACCAACTATTTACCAACTATTGGGCATCCGTACAGCACCAAACTGCTAGAGATAGAGAAATTATCTTCCCTGTGAATCTTTTATTGCAGAGAACTGACATACAGAAAATACCATACCACAGTATGTTCAGTAATTTAGAAAGTATGACTATATTTTCCTCAGGTCAGAAACTTGGGAATGATTTATTGTACTTAAGGGAAAGCATGTCAGGCAAGGCAATTATAAATCAGATTGTTAAACATAAAAGGGATAAAGGTCATTTCAAATGAGAAGAAAAGTGGGCTCCAGGACACCCAGTCCTAAACTATTAAGAAATACGCAGAAAGACAATATCATTTGAGATACGCAAAACAGCTGAGAGTCACTGTACAAAGCATGATTTTTATAGATACGAAGGAGTTGAAGGACTGAAGGACTTCAAACTTTGAGGATGAAGTAGCTGACTGCAAGGATGAAAAGCAAGAGTGTGTGTCAATTCTATACACGTGCAGAGCACATTTTTTCCACATACATGTACAACTGCTCTTGGGTCATATACAGCCCGAAATGAGAGGTATTGCTAGTCACGCACACTGTGTCTACCTGAGTCCCTGCTGAGCACTTCACAGTGATTCACCTTGTGAGCCAACAAGTGGCTGAAAGCTAATTCATTCTTTCAACAGATATTGAGGGAGGAGTTGCCATGCTCTAGGACCCCCTATGGAAAGATCTGTGAACCAACCTGGAAAAGTCCCTTCTGTGATATTGCTTATGCACCTGCCAGCACCATCTTCCTCACTGCCGCATGGTGAAGGCTGTGCACAGAGGCTGGCGGTGAGGTCAGTCATGGACCACTAGCCAGAAACCACTGGTGCACAGCTGGAATCAACAAGTTATTATTCATTGCAGAGAAGGGAGACTGCATGTCATGGTGCGCCTTCGGACACCCCAGGAAGGGTGAGTTTTCTCCAGAAAGCCTACCATGTCATTGTAATTTATGTTACATCATTCCTGGAAAAGTTCAAGGAGCAAGGATTCATTTTCAATCAGGTAGCCAGAAAAAGGGCAATTTTGTGATCAGGTATCTTGGGAAATGTTATCTAGAGGGACAGATGGGAGCAAGGCTAATGTTGCGATTCATAAAGAGATAGCACACACTCTGCTGGGTGTGGTGACGCATTGGAGAGACCGAGGCAGGTGGGTCACCGAGAGTTCGAGGCCAGCGCTCAACTATATAGTGAGACCCTTTCCCGAGAAAATAAAACAAAACAAAAAGGGGACAAAAAGAGATCATTACTCAGTTTAGCTAGGAGAAAAAGATGCTGTGTTAACGGCAGTTTGCAAAGTAAGCGGCCTGACGGTGTTTGTGTTCAGAAAAATCTACGATACAGTCTCACTTTCCTGTTTTACGCCCTCATCAGTAAGAAGTTGTCTTGTCTGATGTTGGTGTTGTGTGAAATTATTTACTTCCAAGAGCAAAATAGCATGATATAGCTGTGATATAGCTGTGGGTACCCGGCTGGCCTCTCACAAGATGAACACTAAGCTGTTCTTCATGTCAGGGCTGCTGTTCTGTCTCTCAGAATTCATTGGTCAGTTGACTAAGCTCTAATGTGATCATTCCCAAACTCCCACCCTGTGATCTCACAGGAAAGTATAGTCTTCTGTTCTGTTCTGACTCGGCCCTAGTGTTGCTGCTTTCCTGTGCCATAATCTTTCTCAACCCTCTGATGGTCTTAGGCAGCACAGTTTATGTCCTAGATGGATAAGTTCATTATACCTCCACTGCAGCTTTGATGTTTGGAGTTGGGTTATAGTCATTTTGGCTTCAGAGAAGAGCTGGAAGTCACACAGTACCAGCTTTGCTGAACAAGGTGGCCGAGGACACACTGCCTCACGCTCCTCTTTTAACAAACTTGCCTTGCTGTTGGATGTCAATCCACAGCATCACTCTCCGCACTTTTTTATCACACCATGTGAAATGCTCATTAAGGGCATGCATGAAAGAACTTCAAAAGGTTGCAAAAATTGTGGGATAAGTGTTTTTGAAGTAAGGGGCAATATTCTGAGGGTGATTGATGGCAATGTGTCATTTACTGTAATACATTTTTTAATTTAGACATACCCTGTATGTTTTACTTAGTTATTTACTTATCGGTACCAGGAATCAAACTCAGGACCTTGGGCTTGCCAGGTAGGCGCTTATGGCACTGAGCTCTGTCTCTGGCTCACCCTGTATGCTTTAATCAGCCCTTGTTATCTTCAACACGCACGGTGATAGCAATAAGGCTGCTGTGAGCAGTTTTTATTTTGCTGACCACAAGTGATGTTTTGTTATACTCTCAATCCTTCTTCACCTATAGTAGAGAATGTTTCTATCACTATTTTGTTTTCAGGCATGAACTGCAATTTTTCATTTGAGTTCTGTGCTTCTAAGAGGTTTGTGTTATCCTCAGTGATTAAAAGAAGCATATATTAAAAAATAACTACTTTGCCTTCTGCTTTAGCTTTTCTTGTTTTAAAGAGACTTAAAAAACAATAACAAAATAACAACAACATAGACAAAACAAAACAACAGAAAAACAATAAAAATGATACAGGGTTTCAAAACAAAATGATAGGAATTAACATTTCTTGACCACACCCCGCTGTACTACCCAAGGTCTACGTGAGGTGCAGGACATTTATTCTCATGAGATCGCCACACTCAGTTGGCTGTGCTGCTGCGGGATCCAGGCACTCTGTCACCCACCCTGTGCCATTGTGGCCAGAACACAGACAACTGGGGTTCCACTAAGGGGCTTCCCTCAGCTTTTCTCAGTTCACTTCTCAAAGACGCTTTGGTCCTATACACATGCTGGTAAAGGCCAAAGACCTTGACATGTTTATTCTGAGACCAACAGGCCACATTCCGGACACCTTTAGGAGATTGTCTTCAGGAAATCACTAAGCCTTTTACAGTATTTAAATTTCTGTCCTTTAAGAACTTGTCCACTTCTCACATACTTACAAGTGCTCTACCGATGTAACGTAGGCTTACTTTTCCAGCAGATGGTCCATCGCGACAGCCTGCACATTCCTTGGCACTTTCTTGCCCCAGTGAATGTCAGTTTATATTTGAATTTGCCAAACTGAGTGATAGCAGTTGAGTTGTTGTTTACTATACTCTAAATACTTTTAAATGGAGAAAGCCACACGAGACTGTGGTTAGGGTTTTTGCACACATGCACGTACACACACATATACACCTGCACACTACAGAAGTTACATGGTGACAACAGAATGTTATGTGTGATTTGCAGTTTGCAAGACAAACCTGCTGTGTCAGTCTCATGCTGGGCACACTATTTGCTTGATCCAGGGAAGCAAAGTGCTTAGACCTTCACACTGCTTATCTTATGACTTGCTGTTGAAATACAAATGATTCTCTTTTAATTATTGTTTTTCTTTTTCTGTGTCTTATGTATTATGTGGTAACACATTATTTCCAAATGCTGTTGACTTTCAACTGTGAAAACAATCACTGTGGGGGGGGAGTTAATAGTACATTAATAAATAAAAAAAGAGTAAGAGACTATTTACACTAAGATAGTAAGTTTATACCTGATTTAAGTTACCCTCTCCACTATTTTGTTTGTTTTTATTTCCTGGAACTGTCTCTAAGCTCCTCTCTTTGGGACGGTCATGTTTGCTGTTTGTCACAGAGGAGCACTGGAAACAAAATCAAAAGAAGACGGTGCTACCTGGATAAGAAACTGACATTGGCTATAGAAGCAATTGAGGAATAAAAGTTAACACTGGAGGCTCAGAAAACACAAGCAGGTAGCTCATGTGTCTACCGTGTTTCCTCATTTCAGTCTCACATTGAAAACTGCGGCACAAAACAAGCATTGGAAGAAGGTTACTGATATAGGAAATGTTATTTTTCTGTCTCCTGATACCAATGATGATATTGCTTTTGTATTACCGGAGACTCAAACTTTATAATTTTAACACCAGAAATGCAGGGAAATTATTTATCCTGGCATATGTTACAAATTCCCACAGAACCAAATATCATTCATCTCAGAGAAAAGGTGTGGAATGTATTTTTCACCTTATGAGTGACGTGTACTAATGAACAGATTACAAAGGAAATCAAACTTATGCATTTGCCAGAAGGTAGAAACATGAAAATGTTAAAAGCAAACCATAGTTATATGGAAGATACTAATTTTCAAATCTTACAGTACAATCACTCCATAATGCCATAAACTCCTGTCTGTGGACTCTGATGGCAAAAAAAAAAAAAAAAAAAAAAATCATAGTACAAGAAAAATCCTAAAACAGAGAAGAATAAGAATATAATTTTTAAAAACAAAGTTTTTTTATTAGTGCATGTAATATTGCATTAAAATGTTCAGGTACACATGATAAGTAATTTGAAGGGTAAGTGCACTCCCAAGACAAAATTTTTGAAAAACAGCTTTTTTTAAAAAAACTTCAACCAGATAAAATTAAATTACAAAAAATATTTTAAAGGTTAAATATCATTTAAAAAGTAGAGTTTTCCTCAGCAATAAAGTAACATTTAATATTAGAACCAGAAAATGTAACTGATAGGGGCTGGGGATATAGCTCAGTGGAATAAGCGCTTGCCTAGCAAGCGCAGGGTCCTGAGTTCGATCCCCAGTACCGCCAAAAAAAAACAAAAAAAAACCAAAAAAACACTGTGACAGAAAATGTAACTGATAAATATAGAAAAAGATACTCAGGCCAGTACTAGACATTAATCCTCAGTAGACTGTCTTCACTCTTTGATCCTTAAGAATTTCACTGATCCTTATTTACTAAAGACGAATTTTTTCATTAAAAAATACTTGTAACTTTGCATCAACATTTAAGTGTATTCTGGTTTTGTTTTTTTATATTGGGAATCAAACTCAGGACCTTGTGTTTGCCAGGCAGGTGCTTATGCTGCTGAGCTATATCCCCGGCCCCTTGTGTTCTGTTTTTGTGTTCAGATCATATCTGATCTTTTTGCTATGGCTGAAGACAAGATTCCTCTCTTTATCTTTTTCTTCAACTCAAAATTAGCAGAAATACTAAGGCCAAGTCTCCATAAAGATCACCCTCACTCTGACATCAACTGTAAGTTCGTGGGTACCTAAAACCACTCTCAGGTTTCCTAGTTCATTAGACTCAGTGAAAACTCTAATACTCACAATCAGGGTTTATTACACAGATGGGGACATTCAGGTCAGCTACAGGGAGAGATACGCAGTGACAGTCTAGGAGGATCCCAAATGCAGTTTTGGTGTCCATCATTTGTTGTTGAGGTTTTATTCTATAGGTATGATTGATTAACTGATTAACTGCCCACATGAGCAACTTAGCAACTAGGTCCTTGACACTGCTTGATCCACACCCTCATCCTCTGATCATATGGGTAGTCTGTCTGGCACAGTGTACTTCCTCACTCAGACTACTGAATCAGAGCAGCCATCCCCATTCCAGGTTCCAGTGGGGTAAGCCGCACCACACACAACAATATTCCTATCAGCTATGCCCTAGATTACTCTCCAGCAGCCAAGGGTAAAGGAAATCTCTTTGCAAGATCAAACTTGCAATTGAGAAGCCTACAGCTCTCTTAGAGTCAAGCCATTTAACGTCTGATATTTTCTAGGGTGTGGTAGTGTACAGCGCTTTCGCTTCAGTTTCTTACTTTAATGGCTGATTGAGGTTTTACTAATAGCGTGAACGCTGTGCTGCATCACAGTGTGGCAGATGGGAGCCAAGAAATGAATCAAAAATAACTAGTTCATTGTGCATTAAGGCTACATCAGTCACTTTCCAGCCGCTGTGACAAAACGCCTGACACCTGCAACTACCAGAGGACAGCTGTGTTTTGGCTCATGATTTGCAGAGGATTCCGTCCAAAGCAGTTGGCTACAAGGCAGAAACATAATGGCAAAACAGTGTGGTGGAAAACTGTCGCTCACCCTGTGGCAGCCAGAAAGCAGAGAAAGAAGGGTGGAGGCAGGGGTAGCAGTGCCCCCAGTGACCCCCTCCACTGACCAGTCCCCAACCCCAAACACAGGAGACATCTGGGTGACATTTTAGCTGCAAACCACAACAAAAGCTGTAAATGTTTCCTAACCTGTTCAGAAGTTACCATAACTGAATTAATACCATGTAGACAGTATGAGCCTATCACAAATGGAATTGTATCTTTATTTGAAATAATAATATTAATTGAACATTAAATATTGACAAGTGCTACAATCAGGCTAAAGCTGTATGTAAGCCATTTATAAATACTCATTGTATTTCATAGCCCTTGGCTGCAGCTCCAGGCATATTTAACTCACCAATTTTAAAATTTCTTTTAGCTTCTTTAGCTAGCACACAAGCTCCATGAGAATAATTATTTTTGTGCACGTGTCTTGTGTGTGTATGTGTGTGTGTGTGTGTGTGTGTATGTTCACAACAATATACCAATACTGCCTGGTACAGTAACTGAATAAGGAAGATGTTTCAGAAATCTTTGTTAGAACTCAATATTTTACAGTTGAGGAGCTAAAAGTGAAGTAAATCAAGTGCAAGGGCCAAGAGCTAATGGCACATGAAGCCACATTTGTACTGCAGAGCTGAGTTGTAATGACCGTTTGCGATCATCAGGGCTTTAGTCACGGTGTGTGGATTGTACAGCCACACAAAGCTGCATGCTAAAAGCGCTCTGCACTTGCTCTATAACTCCAATCTGCAGTCTTAAAATTTCAGGTAATTTTTAAAAAGATATCCGCATATTTACACTCTGCACTCAGCCACCAAAATTCGATACCTGGTCTTGAGCATTGTGCAATTGCATGATTCAGCCTGGAACATAGTTTTGAAGATACTGGGCTGAGAAATGCCCTGCGCAGATAAATGCAGTGTTGCAGATTTGAGCCAGTTCTAAAAAAGTAGCAGGAGGAAAGGCTTCCTCTGCCTTCCATCAGGCAGCTTTTTCCAAGGACAGGGACTTTCCTCTTTGAGAGTTGGCTGGGGAAAAGCGGGCATAGTGACAACCGCACCACACATGAATTACATTATCAGTTCCAACTTCCGGTGTGAAATGACAGCAGAGTTGCTCTCATCAGACCCCTCGGGCCATGCCTGAAGCTGTAACATTTAGATAATAAATTCTGCAACATCGCTCTGGACAGAAAGCTCAGGTAAACCTTCAGCATCAGCTGTATCCTCCTCCCTCTAAGATTTCCTCTCCAGGATGTAAATATCCCCTGGTTTCTGTGCAGCAGCTACGAAATATCAGAAGGACTGGGTCGTCCTAGAGAGGACCCCATGCTAAGAGGTCCTGAAATTCCCTCCCATTGATGAAGTAAGGTGCTCTCAGGCTGTGAAATCACTCAGGAAATAAACTGATAGCCTAATTGAAATGTATGTATTAATCATTGTAGACACACCGGCTACTACCGGTTAAAACTAAAATGTCTCCAGAAGCAGGTCTTTTTCACCTGGGTGGAAACTGTAAGAGCTGGGAGCTGGTAGGAGGCCGCGGGTCACTTCGAGCAGGCCTGGAGGGATAGCGGAGCGCCTGTTCTCCTTTTAGCGAGTGTGTCCCCATAGAGGAAGGGAGCAGCTTTGCCCCACCATGGGCTTCCTGCCATGATGCTCTGCCTTCCCCCAGACAACGGGACTAATCAGTCACGGCCTGCAATTGCCACAACGTTTTTCTCTGTAAGCCACTTTTTTCCCCATCATGACAGTGACAGGAAGCTGAAAAGCACCAGGGCTGTGAAGGCGTAGCAGCAGTAAGGAGCTGCTTCAGCCTTCTATTTCTGTCCGTTTGCTGTCTGGGTTTCTGGAACAGAGGCTCCAGCGGATACTCCCACCCCAGCTTCCCCCCTCACAGGCCGGTGGGTCCTGATAGAGCCACACCTTGGGAATTATAACGTACACCCCTAAAAGATACAAACTGTCAGGGCCAAAGAGCAGCCTAAGACACGCACCACCACTTGTGCTCCTGTGAAACTTTATCCAAGTTTTCTGCGATCTAGATTGTGTAGTGATTGCGATGCTACCCAGAGCAGAAGAGCACAGAATAAGGAGGAATCAAGCTCTCAGTGTTTCCCCAGAAATTAGCTTATTTTTTCATTGGATCACTCTTTCCTCCATTAAATTTCCTAGAGTGCTCTTGCATAACCCACCCCTCCACTGTGGCTTTCTCTCCTCCCTTCATGTTCAGCAGAAAACTGTGCTTCTTATTTCTGAAAGAAAATTAGTATCAGGCAGGTATTCCCGTCCCAGACCTGCCACCAACTTCACCCTCCCATTTGACTGGGTTCCTCCAGAATTCCTTCTACACGGGCAGGTTTCCCTCGCGGGAGCCTCCAGAGCAGCCCGTACACACTCCAAGCTTTCCCGCCTTGATGACACACACGCTGGCAACGTTCTCATCATGCCACCAGGTATGATCCTACCTCTACCTTTCATCCTAAGTGCTAAAGTGTTATATTTCTCCTAACTTTGTTCGTTTCCCCTTTCCCAGTCCCCTTATCATTTAGTTCATTCAAATCACACACATCTGGAGGTTCTCCCACCCTCCTTACATGCCCCTCTAAGGTGAGCACCATTATATTCAATAAAAGGGATATCTTCCATCTTCATTTTATCTGTTTTCTAGATACATCTTAGCACTGAGTGGTACGCTCTACTTCTTGAAATACTATTCTCCTTTGGCTCTTTGTTACATTTCTCTGGTTGGTTGGTATGTATCTCAGTCCTCTTCTGGTTCTATCTCCTCTACGCTAAGGAGTTAGAGACTTTTCATGGTGTGGTCCTGAGTCACCTTTTTGTCTTCTTTGATCTTTCTAGGTTTCTTCAGAACATCTGCTTCCAGGACTTCACTCACTCTCTTCATGCTAATGGTTTCCAAACATTTTCTTTTTCCAGTACAAATCTATCTTTTACATTCTGGATTTACACTGACCCTAAAATTGGTGCATCTACTGAGAAGTCTCCAGAAAGCTGAAAATCAATGTATGTAAACTGAACTCATGGTCCTTCATAAAACTTTTTTGTACATAATCACTTACCTTACTAAATGATGCCACAATCCATGCCAGGGCTCTTGTTTGAAATATGAAAGTGATTCTGGATTCTTCCCACCCCTCCAACGCCCACTTCTAAACAATGAATAAATCATGGTGATCTGACTTTAAAATAGCTCCCGAGGGGGCTGCATCTTCTCTCTGTTCACAGTCCCCACCTTTATTGACATCACCCTCATCTCCGTGTCACCCACTGCAATAGCCTCTAACTCCTGGCACACGCACAACTTCCCCTTTTCAGGCCAGTGTTCACCTAGAAGTTGTGTGGATGCTGTCTAAACGCTAATCTCTGACCCTCCCGCACTTAGAACCTCACTCAGTTCAGTTTAGCAGCCTCCTGTTCTTTTAAAAATGCCCTGAAACTAATGCAGGTTGTATCTCCTTCCATGATACAGCCTCGAATTGTGCCATTTCTGTTCCTAAGGCTGCAGTCACACAGTGGGATCTTGAACATTTCCTGATTTTCCTTTTATCAGCTTAGAGGATAACACTGGAATATCACACCCAGTGATCCCACCTACTACTTCATTTTCAGGCCCATGTTGGGTATTTTCACAGTTACCTGTCTTCTGACAATTGCTGCAATCTTAGTAACATGCGTAACATCTATCTCACTCTCACCTACTCCTAGAGCAAAAGATCAAAGCGTCAGGGGTCCTGTCCGTCTCCCTCATTTCTGAGGCTTGCACTTAGCTTTATGTTCTCAACAGAGCAGAACTTCACCAAATACTTGTTCATCGAGCGAATGGACTAAGGGAAATGGTAGTTATGTATAAATCTCCTTCAGAACTTTATAATTTAAAACTTCAGTTGCCCCCAGCCTATGCCTTGAGCTTTTGGAAAAAGCAGAAAGAAAATTATATATGCATAGGAAAAACGAGATATTTCATTTTACTGTGTCATAAATGTTTTTCAACTAATTTTTGAATCTTTTTAAAAACTTATTTTGAAGAGAAAAAAACAAAAACAATGATATGGAGTTTTAAAACAAGATAGCAGGAGATTAACAATGGCTAATACATTACATACTATTATCTTCAAAGTAGTTGTTCAGATTACAAGATATAGGCATGAAAATTTGATCAAACAATATAAGCACAAACCATTCTTTTCAGTGAACTAATAGAAATTAGTAATGTAATTATATTAGTTATCTTGTATAATTTCTTTTCCCTTTCTTCTTTTCTCCTTTTCCCCATTCCAGTTGCTCTTTTCCTTTTGAGCAGTTTCTTTCCCTTTCACAATATCTATTGTACATTTCAGATCTTATTTATTCTTTCAGTTTCTTACACTAGGGAGACAATATGATGTTTACATTCGGGTCTGATTTGTTTCACTTATGAGTATGGTCTCTTAGGTACATCTATTTACTTATAAAAGCCTTGAGTTCATCCTTTTTTATAGCTAAGTAGTACTCCATTGTATAAAAATACCTCTTTCTCTATCAGTTCCTCAGTTGATGGGTATTTAGGTTGTTTCCAAGATTTAGCTATTACAAATTGTGCTGCTATAAACATGGGTGCACATATGTTGCTGTGGTATGATGTTTTTAATTCTTCTGGGAAAATACCCACAAGGGGAAGAGGTTAATCTTAGTTTTTTTAGGAATATCCCCACTGATTTCCATAGTGTTTTGACCAGTCTCCACTCCCACCAACAGTTAAAAGCTCCTTTTTTCCCACAGCCTGGCCAGCATGTTATTGGTTGGTTTCTTGATCACAGCCATTCTTTCTGGAGTGAGACAAAATCTCAGAGTTCTTTTAATTTGCATTTCTCGGATGACCAATGACGTTGAGCATTTTTTCATGCATTTAGTTGCCATTTATATTTCTGCATCTGAGAAGTTTATATTCATCTCATATGCCCATTATTCGATTGGGTCTTTGGATTTGGGAAGCCTGAGCTTTTTCAGTTCTTTATATGTTCTAGATAGAAGTCTTTTGTTTGAGTGACAGTTGGCTAAAATTTTTTCTCATTCTGTGGTTTTTCGTTTTACTCTGTTAGTGATATCTTTTGATGTGCAAAAGCCTTTTAATAAGATGATATCCTAGTTGATTCATTGAAGTATTTCCCGTGCAGTTTGTGTTTTGTTCATGAACTCCGCCTACCTCTATGTCTTCAAGCCACAATCCTTGACTTAAAATTGGACTACAAAGCTACTGTGATAAAATCAATATGATACTGGCAAAAAAAAACCAGACCTGAGGATCAGTGGAACACATTCCAAGATTCAGACACAACTACAAGCACAACCAGCCACTTTATCTTTGACAAAGGGGCCAAACATGTTCACTGGAAGAAAGACAGCCTCTGTAATAAATGGTGATGGAAAAACCAGCTTTCCACGTGCCAAGGACTAAAACTAGATTTGTGTCTATCACCATGCGCTGAACTAACGTCAAAATGGATCAAAAATTTAAATACTAAAACAGATTCACTAAATGTACTGAAAGAAAAGTAGATAGAATCTTGTTTTTCAACTTAAAAACAGCCCATAGTTTTATACTTTTAAAGTACACAGCTGTGCTGAGGGATCTCTTCAAAGACATGACTATAATCCATCTTCACTGCTCAGCCTCTGTGATGGCAAGTTGTTTGTCTTCAGGGTGAATGGGTTTACATTTCTTTTATGCATGCCATGAAAGTAAATCCCAGGGCCTTAGGAGCTCTTGAAGTACCACATCACATCGCACAGAAGCAGTAAGTGGCTGTCTTCTCTGTAGTACGTTACTTTTGATGCACTTTCAGGAAGCTATATGCAGGGTTTTCCCATTCATTTGCTGTTATATTTCTCTTCTCTACTTATTCCCCTTTGCTTTTGAGACTGAGAACAATAACAGGAATGGGACTATCAGAGTGTACTAGTAGTAAAAAATAGCTTCTCAGGAAAAAGAAGCAATGCTTAATTGCATGAGATCAGATGTTTAAAGCATGCCTACCTTCTTTATAGTTTATGACACTGTATTTGTTCATGTCTGTCTTGAAAATTATAGCTATACCTCAGTTGTCAAATGACTCCAAGCTTGAACTTTCCACTTGAACTTTCTTAAAATTAATGTTTATTCTGTTGACTTTGACAGTAGGTTTTGCAAACATCAATTAATCCAAACAGCAAAGTCAAAAAAAAATCTGCTCAGTGTTCATAATTTTGCTTGATAGTGGAACTGAAAATCTGACTCAAGCAAAACCTGTACTGCCTGGGAGTGAGCCACACGGCACGTCACACCGTGGACATAAAAGTGGCAAAGCTTCTGTCAAAGTGCTGCTCTCACCCAGACAATGTATAATGCTTCTGTAATTTGGGGGCCTCAGAATCAATTATTAGTTTTTCCACTATTTCATATGAAACAATATGTTCAGTTTTCTAGTATTTCAGTGTTTGACAATGAATTTGGAACAAGTTCAGTTCAACAACTGAGGCATCACTGCAATTATACATAACACTGAACAGTTACAGATTTAACTCTAACCTTTTGTTTGCAAGGGTACAGAGATGGTGGAAACCTGGTGGAATGTTGGTATTTTCTGGTATTGCTTCACAACCAAAGGAAAAATTTTGAAATTTTCCTTGGTCCAAAGTATAAAATGTCTGTTAGAAATATGAAAGCAATGCTGGATTCTTCCCATTCCTCCAACCCCTACTTCTAATCAATCAATCAGTCATGGAGATCTGATTTCAAAGCAACTCACCAAGGGAGCTGTACCTTCTCTCTCTTCACAATCCCCACCTTCATCGACATCACCCTCATCTCTGTGTCACCCACTGCAACAGCGTTTCACTGCTATCACACACATACAACTGACCCTTTTCAGGCCAATATTTACATAGAAGTTATGTGGATGCTGTCTAAATGCTAATCTCTGACCTTCCTGCACTTAGAACCTTACTCAGTTTAGTAGCTTCCTGTTACTGTTAATAGTGCCCTGAAATGCTAGTACAACAATATAACATAAAATACTGACAGCACAGGGCAGGTTACCTGTGTCCACTAATACAGGTAACAATGGCTGCGTCCAGGAGACTGCTAGTAAATATTGTTTAACTCTCAGGTTATTATCATTAAAGGACAGAAGATAGAAACACAACTTCTTAACATTTGTCTATCTCTCCTTGCCTGTTTTTCCTTTTATTTAGTGGAATATTCCTTGTTTATTGTCACTTTGTTCCCAGTTGTACTTGTAAAGCTCAGGCAAGAGCATCCTTTGATTGTTTTTAAGTGCTGCTGACCTTCCTAGAAGTATGTTATGGTCTGTATATAGATGCCCCACCCCCAAAGCCTCATGTGCTCATAGGCAAGGCTTTGGGGAGGTAATTAGGTCATGGGGCATGAAACCCATCTGCAGATTAGTTTATTGCTCAATTTATTTAGCTAAATGTGATATCGGGAACTAAGTCTGATTTGAGGAACTTGGGGCGTGGCCTGGAAGGGTCCGTCTCCCTCCTCCCTTGATCTCTCTCTGCTCCCCGAAGTTATGCCACGAGCTCTTTCTACTCTGAATTCCCCTAGGCCCTAGAGCCAGCCCACTATGGACTAAAACCTCTACAGACTGGAAACCAAAATGCACCTCTCCTCTTTGGAGCTGTTGAGTGTTGGCTACTGTATCTCAGCGATGAGAAAGTCAGTAAGACAAAATACTACAAAACAAAAGTTAGCTTATTTGTTGTTTCCTTTGTTTGTTCCTGAAATTAATGTTTATTCTGTTGACTTTGACAGTAGGTTTTGCAAACATCAATTAATCCAAAATGGTTAATAGAGACCCTCATATCTTACATATCTTCATATATGTGTCTGTAGCCTGCTTTTTGTAATAATTGCTTGGTGAGGACTGGGGTTCTTTCTTCAGTTACGATGGGAGGTTTATCTACATGTTCTCCCTCCTTTCTCAGTCCTTTTTTCATTTTAGTACTTTTAGGTTATGTCATCGAGCATACATAAGTACACATTGTGTTTACTTTATAGATTAACTCTTGACTTTACAAAATGACTATCTTTGTTAGTAATCTTTATCTTGAAATCTACTTTATCTTATATTAAATAGACATATAGGCTAGTTTATGGTCATTTTACCTCTATGAGACAATCTTGTGTGGGATGTTTCTGTTTTTCTGCTTTCAACTGTGCGCCCCTTGCTACTTAAAGTATTGTTATGGTTGATACATTGTGTCAACTTGGGGAATCTGGAGGTTTAATTGAGTGATTCAGCAGGAAGCTGGGATGCTTACTTTGTAAACATCCTGAGCCTGTGGAAGAGGAGGGCATGGAGATTGTGTGAAAGGTTCACGCCCCCTGGGTGGGGGTAGACTGTTTCCAATGTAGGGAAGAAAAGGAGGCTGCTTGCAGCCATTCTGCCCCATTTGCTTGCAGTTTTTGCTGTGCTCTGCTGCCATGAACAGTTTGCCCTGTGCCTTGAACCGCTCTGCCTCTGAACCAGCCAAGTATGGACTGAAACCACCACAAACTGTAAGCTAAATAAACCTTTCCTTCCTTCATTTTGGGCTTTGGGTATTTTGTCTCAGCAACGAGAGAAAAGTAACCAAGACAGAATTTGGTACCGAGAGTGGGGTCATTGCTGTTACTATACCAGACCATGTGGTTCAAGAACCTTTGGAAATGGCTTGTGGGAAGAGTTTGGAAAGGTTCGGAGATGTCACCTAAAAGGGAAGCACTGGAACGCCTTCGACTGTTCTGTATGGGAGATTATGGTCAGAGCTCGGAAGACCAGAAGGCTGTTAGAAATCCTGCCGGTAAAGACTGGATGTGGAAGGTTTCTGATGGGAAGGACTGCATTGGTTGTTGGACTCCAGATGATGTGTGTTATGGCGTGGCAGAAAATTTGTCTGCATTTTGCTCGTGTCCAGAGACTTTGCCTAAGACAGAGATTAAGGCTGGCAGTGAACTGATTAATCTGGCAAAAGAAATTTCAAGGCAGTCAAATGTTGGGGCAGTGGCATGGCTATTGTTGACAGCTTTTAGCCAGATTTATATTGACAATCAAGAGCAAAGAGCCCAGCAGGATGATTTAAAATGTTGTGAGTTTGGCCAGGAGGGAAGCTCAAGTAAAGCTGTGGATTGCAAAGATAAGGCTGAGGAGATCTCTATTGCTGAGAAGGAACAAGAGAATGAAATAGATGGCCTGAGGGCATCACAAGCAGCAAGTCTCCACCCTTTACAGTCTCAAAACTGCAAAGATAAAAGACCTTGCCTTGAAAAGGAAGCCAAAGAGTGCCATGTTCCAAAATGGCGGCGGCAGCCTCACCAGGTTCCAGAATGGAGACGACATAAAAAATTTGCTCCTCAAAATTGTATTTAGTGTGCCCAGCGACCCAGGCACTCGACCCCTATGGCCAAGAGAGAGGAAGGTTTGGCTACTGCTCCAGGTAGTAGCAGACCTTGGCATCATCCACGTGGCCCTGGCTTTAGGTGCAAGGAAAATACAAGAGTTCTGAGGTTAAGGAGGCTTCCACCCAGATTTCAGAAGGCCTGGGAGGCCAGGCAGTGTGCCCCTGAGAAAACAATATGTGAGGCTGTGAGTGTGAAGGAAAAGGTGCCCTTGAGACCTCAGAAGTTCAGAAAAGACAGGAGCATGGATCATCTGAGAAAAGCTGCAACTGGGGAGCAAAACAGACCTAAGAGAGAAGCTGTGGAGGCTGTAACCACCAGAAATGCCATAGGGGTGGATTCATGCAAGCCCTTTAAAGCTTACAATGTGCCACAAGTTGCTTCAGTTGCTGGATGTAAAATTACAGGACACAATGTTAGCCCTGCTGGATTTTGGACTTGCTTTGGTCCCAGTGCTCTGTATTACCCTGTTGGTGCCCTTTGGAATGGTAATGTTTATTTTGTGCCTTTAAATGTTGAAAGTGTTTAATTTTCATTTGTATGGGGGAAAAATGTTATGGTTCTAATATAAGCATGTCCTTGTATCTGAAAAATGGTTTAAAGAAATGTGTCTGATTCCCAAGTTGACAAGGGGTGGAATGTTATGGTTGATACATTGTGTCAACTTGGGGAATCTGGAGGTTTAATTGAGTGATTCAGCAGGAAGCTGGGATGCTTACTTTGTAAACATCCTGAGCCTGTGGAAGAGGAGGGCATGGAGATTGTGTGAGAGGTTCATGCCCCCTGGGTGGGGGTAGACTGTTTCCAATGTAGGGAAGAAAAGGAGGCTGCTTGCAACCATTCTGCCCCATTTGCTTGCAGTTTTTGCTGTGCTCTGCTGCCATGAACAGTTTGCCCTGTGCCTTGAGCTGCTCTGCCTCTGAACCAGCCAAGTATGGACTGAAACCACCACAAACTGTAAGCTAAATAAACCTTTCCTTCCTTCATTTTGGGCTTTGGGTATTTTGTCTCAGCAACGAGAGAAAAGTAACCAAGACAAGTATATATCTTACGAATTTTTTTTCAGGAAGGCTGATGGCATTTCTTTTGGATATAACCTGACAATCTTTGCTTAAATTGGAATATTTAGACCCTTTGTGCATTTATTTTTTATTTGTTGCTGCATAGCTCATTACCACAATTTTGCAGATTAGAGTAACCCACATTTATAATCTGTATATGAGGACTTTGCTTATGGCTAAGCAGAAAGACATAAAGAAAAGCTACTTTCTGTCCTGAAGGTTCAACTGGAAAAGAATCTGCTTCTGACCTCTCTCAAGCTGTTTTCAGAATTTTTTTCGTGCAATCGTAAGGCTGACAGCTGTGGACCTTTGCTGGTCATTAGTAAAGACTATCAGGAAATCTGTAAGGACATCAGGTGGTAAAACATGTAGATCCTAAGTAGAAATGATAAATAAATGAATGAAAACATAAAAGTGTTCTGCATAGAAGAGATAAGAGTGTAGTTAAACTAACTCTTCTATTCTTTCCAGTTATGATCAAGATAAAATAATAAGCATTTCTTATGTTCATGGAAAAAGATATAACTTCATTCAGGTCAATGAAACAAAATGGACATTAGCTGGACTTTAAAAGTGAAGAAGTACATGGGGCCCTGAGCCTGAGATGACATCAAGGCAGCCTTAAAGCAGAAGGGAAAGCTGAATGTGATTTTATTGTGACTGAAGAGAGGAGAACATTTGCAATACTTTTAATTATCATTGGTGGAGTAACTCTGTAACTTGGTAATGCACAAGGTGCTGAAATACTTTGGCAAACTGTGATATTTAAATATTTATTATAGTTTATTTATTATTAGTATTTATTGTCATTTATTGTAGTTGTTATTCTAGTTATCAGTTGTAGTTTATTGTAATTTTCTGAGGTATTTCCATCAATAAGCAAAAATTTTATTTGATTAAAATATATTGCATCATATTGATCTAGCTTAAAAATGCCTTACTAGGAAGGACTTTATTCTTCTTTCATTGGTGGAAAAATTCTTCTGAAATATAACACATACCTTTTATTTTATTGCAGTAAACAACTTAATGAAAGGAAATTAAATGTCTCCCCAAAAGTTAAATATTTTGTATATATGGCTTTTTAATTCTCTGGTAGATATTAAGTCACCATCCTCAGGGAACAGTTTGTACAGTGTATGTATGGATTACTTTAGTCACTTATGACTTTAAAGAGAAATGAAAACCTAAAATTACAGAGCAGATGGTTTTAAAACCATAGCAGTGATGAGAATGATAAGACCACTGATGTTAAAAATGCATTCATAAGTCTTCCTTTTGTGGGACTATTTCAATAATAATAAGGCAGCAGTTACACTTAAACAGGAGTCAAAAGATTTGAGAAAAAAATGTATGGTGTGAAATGGGAACCTCTGAGCAACAGTAAGCAAAAATAGAATGTAAGTCCAAAATCATTGCTATGTAACCACAAACTATTATGTTAAAAAAGAAGGAATCGCTTCCAGTCTTGTCTGTTTTCTATGAAGTGAAACTTCAGTAAATACAGCAGAAGTGCAGTTGAAGAGAGTTTGGGTCCTTCCTTCCCCATCTCTTTCTTCATGGATCTGGGAAGGAATCCTCATTTCCCTGGAGAGCTCTCCTCTCTACAAAATGAGAACAGAAATATATCGTTTGTGAGGACTGTTTAGAGACAGTTCCTACACAGCATTAAACATGCTACCTGATCCATTGTAAATAATGAAAAATCTTGGCACTGCCTATAGCTGATGTTATCATTTCTTTACGCAGTGCAAGAGGAGCAGAACTAACAGGGTTAGAAAGAGACACAAGTAGGTTGAAGTCCTTCTGCATCTCCTAGTTTCTCTCTGGTCTCAGGAACATTAGTTAATTTCTTTGAGTCTCCGTCAGCTCAGTGAATGATGGACTGATGACTCCCTCTCATGCTACCAGCTGAAGTTTCAATAGCAGGAGTAGTGATCTGTGCTAGTGATATTATGAATTCCTGGAGAACTTGGTCACATCCTAAGAGCTAATGTAAAGAAAAGCAGTCCCGGGCCTTCATCCTGATAGGCAGTTAGGGAGCCTGCACACTTTGTCACCAGAGAGGACAAAAAGCAGTAGGGAGGAGAAGGTAGTCCAAACACCACAACCCCCCTGACTTACAAGAGCTACCCCCAGAAAAGATCCCTCCAGCATCGTTCAAGTCATGGTTTACACAGTGCAGTGGTGAAAGCAGAGAGGATACACGAACTTCCTTTGGATTCCCAAATGCCTGCTTTTCCAAACAGGTCTCAACTACATCAGTGGGAAAGAGCAGGTTTGCATACAGAGCCCAGGCCTTCCAGAAATGTTCTCAGTCATTATCTACTGTAACAACTATGCAAATACACAGAAATCTTTTCATCTCACCTGGTGCCACAACAAACAGGTCATGTGACTTTATCTTTTCTACCATGTGTGCAATCCCAATCACATTATCCAGAATATGTTTTTCTTTGCTTATGCAGTTATTATTGTCTTAATTCATTTTTTAGTATATTTAATTCCCACCAACAAGGCACAGCATCCAAAATACTCTCCTTAATCAAGACTACACAAGATGTCTTCGAAAGGCACACTTCCTTTCACACTTCCTCCCTACACATACCTGGAGCTGATATTGCAAATAATTTCAATCTTAATACAGCAAAGTTCTTATTGGTATTATCCCCAAAGAAGATTTAGTAAAAGGAAATGAATAATTAAGAGCAATTGTACTGTTGCATATAGAGGCAGCCATGAGAACAAACTAAATTATCCAATAAATGCAAAGGGTTATTTCCTTATCTAGGCAGAAACTAACCCAGAAATTCCCCTGTAAATTCATCCCACAAAGAAGATTAGTTACATGCATATGCAAAATTATAAGAATAAAATTCACTGAAAATTTGTTGGTAGTACTAAACTGCTCAAATATTTCCAAAGAGCTATATATTCACCAATATATTAGATGCTAGATACTGTCATATAAAATAACCATTTATATACATTACATGCTAAGATTAATTTAAATGTCTTTAACAAAGACAAACGAAGTGTTAAAGGCATTTACTTTGCTTAAAAATTGGTAGAATGGTTAAGGAATTAAGACCACAGTATATTGGATTTCACCATTTTGACTAATTCTAAACTTTCACTTTGTAGAAGGGTTTATTTCCCAGAGAAATCCACATCCGTATCATGAAAAACACCAGTATTCTTGTCAAAAGAAGTTTGGAAAACTGCAACATCACTGCTCCAGAAAGTAATTTTGAGTAGTGAGTGGGTATTATATTTCTTTACAGATATATTAAAAATATTCAACCAAAGAAATTCTCAATAAACCTCTTACTACTCTTAGAATCTTCTACCTCTTCTTTAAAAAAAAAAACTTGTGTCAGTTAAAATTAGTAATTTATTTATGGCCTATGGAATAATTACACTGCAATTTTGGAAAAAAGAAAACTAAGTAAAACAGTAAGAAAATTTCCATCCAGAATAAAAAGCAGTTTTGATGTAATTATCAAGATGGCTCAATTTGAGGTCATTTTCTTGTACTACTGCCAGCATAACTCTTTACTGAGATATAAACTTGGAAAAATTAAATAAATTAAAATTGGTTAAGATGTCCTCATGCAGTGCCTTTAATTAAAATCACACCAAAATTACAAAGTATCTTCAGAGGATTTTGCACTTTACTGGTTCTACTAGGAGGAACTGAAAAGCAGAAGGATTTTTTATGAGGAAGAACGACACGTGGTGGGGAGTATGATCTCCGACATTTATCCCATTATTACTATTTCTTTAGGACTTTGGACAATTTCTTAAATGTTCTGAACTTGCTTCTCCACCTGCCATACTCAGATAATGACAGTCAAGGCCTTGCAGAATGGGTGTTAGACTCTAGTAATAAGATTATCGAAATATTAGTTATAAGCAAGCTGAGAAGATAGAGCTTTATAAGTAACAATTATTGAGATGACGTTATTGTTATTCCCAGATTCCAATAAAAGGGTGCTGAACTTTCACACGTACAACACTGTAACACGCCGGCCTATCAAGCAAAATACTGTCCATATCTTCAGGAACCTGTGTCTTATACTGACTCTGTGAGTGATCATAAGAAAAGGGTAACAATCAAAAAGAAAGTATGTAAATATAGCAGAAAAGGTAAGCATACAAAAGCTGAACAGAAAAATGGACATTTCATGTCTTAAGGTTAGCATTTAGTTCTATAGTTTAGTTCTGTGTCTCAAAGCTTTGCATAGGCTTTATTTTGTATTTTGAATAGCTGCATAAATGGTATCATGCCATACATAATCTTTTGACAAGTTCTTTTATACTTAGCATGGCATTTTTTGAGATTTGTTCAATCTAATATTTGCAAGACTATTTCATTCATCTCAAATTGCAAATAAAATTCCATTATATTAGCAAACTCACCTTGCTCCTCATATTGGTAAGGGACAGATTTATTTTGCTAGGACAAATTCTGTTGCAGTGGATATATTCATGTAAGTTTCTTTAGTATTTGTGTAAGAATTTATCATGAAGAAATTCTTAGGAATGGAATTGCTGAATTCCAGGGTGTGTGCATGTGTGTACTTCTGTTATTTTGCCAGATTGGCCACTGAAGCATACATCTGTCTCACTGATAATAGAAGATAGAAATATTATAAAGTTCTATTTTTCCTATACGTTTGTCCTAAAGTGTATGGTCACTGCTAGGGCCTAGGGCAGTACATTATAGTCAACCTCCTCCTTTACTGTTAGCTTGAATGTTGGCAAAGTTCTCCTTTAGATTTACTTTCTGAAAATAGCTTTGCTGGCATACACTCAAGTCCAGTGTTCAGCATCCACGTTTCAAAACTCTTATTGTACAGTCATGTAAATAGAAGGGAACTAACAATACTAGGTATAAATTCCCTGAACTCGTGGCCTACTATTTTAAGCTGGAATTTCTGAATCTTTTTGGTGTCCAGAATATATATATATATATATATATATATATATATATAAATATGTAATATATTGTTGTTATGGTTGATACATTGTGTCAACTTGAGGAATCTGGAGGTTTAACTGAGTGATTCAGCAGGAAGCCAGGGTGCTTACTTTGTATACATCCTGAACCTGTGGAGGAGGAAGGCATGGAGACTGTGAGAGAGCTACAGGCCCCCCTGGGTGGGGGTAGGCTGTTTACAAGGTAAGGGAAGAGAAGAGGCTGCTTGCAGCCATTCCTTCCTTTTGCTCTGGTTGTTTTTGCTGTGCTCTGCTGCCCTGAACAGTTTGCCCTTTGCCGTGTGCCACTCTGCCTTAGAACCAGCCAAGTATGGACTGAAACCTCCACACACTGTAAGCTAAATAAACCTTTCCTTTCTTCATTTTGGGTGTTGGGTATTTTGTCTCAGCAACAAGAAAAAAGTAACCAAGACAATTGTATACCAAAATATGTAATTACACATATTATATATTAAATATATATATTAAAATTATTGAATAGCCTAAACAGTTTTTATTTATATAGTTTCTTTTTATAGCTTTATAGCTGTTTTGATATTGTGAAACAAAGTTTTAAGAATAGGTATTTCTCAATTCATTCTTAGAGCTAAAAACTCTTCATATGCTAATGAGACTAGCATACTTTTGTGAAAAAAATTTAAACAATAATTTAAAAGGGGCACGATTTTCATTTTCTCCATTTAGATATAATGTCTCTCATAATAGATGAGCATTTCTTTCCCATATCTACTTCTGAATGCAGTTCTCTGTGCTACCTTTTTTATGTTGAAATGCATGAAGGAAAAATCCAATTTTGCAAAAGTATTGCTGGGAAAAATGATGTCTGTGGTCTGCTGAGAGGAACAGTCAATGCTTAAAATTCTTTCCTTTCTTCACCAATTTTGCACGCTTGAAAGTGGTGATCAGAAGGAATGATCTGAAAACACTGTGCAGTGTAAGAGCCATTGTTGAACTCCTGCCATCTTGTATGGTGAAGCTCTGCAGAATTTCCAATGATTCTTTTATTTTTTTATTTTTATTTTTACTTGTTACTGTCTTTGATTGTTTGAGACCAGTCTTACCTTCTTATGTCTAGTGGACTGAGCAACTTCATTGAAGATGACGGTATGTAGTAATTTTATATGTTCTCTTTGATACTATATCAGAACTCCACAACTAGTTATTTTTTAAAGTTTGTTTCAAGGCATACTTTGAAGCCTTCTAAAATATAGTCCAGTCTTTTACATCAAAACCTACTGTCCCATCTTGTACTGAGAAGGGATATTTAACTCACCTATGCTTTTGTGGCGTGATTATATAGGACTGAGCTAGGACAGCAGGCTGGAGTTGCTATGTTTGGAAAGGTCTATTGCAGGCGAGGCCTTGCTGACATCTATGAACTCAGCTTTTGAGATGCTGCTGTCATGGGCAAACCTGTTGTGCTCACCCAGGTAGACGAATCCTCACTTTCCTCCCAGGAGTTTGGAATTTCAGTCTGGGAACTGATCACTGTGCCTGCCTGATCTGTCTCCAATCAATAAAAGCCTTGGACTCTAATTTTCAGCTACATTTCCCTGGGCAGAAACACCACACATGTTTTGCTTTATTTCACTGCTGGAGAAAGAAGTGTATCCTGTGTGAATAATTCCTGGAAGAAAATGAACTTCTTGAGTCCAGACTTCATTCTTTCCGACTCTATGTGGCATCTTAGTGTGATAGATGTGTGTACCTTTTTTCATTTACTAATTACTGTAATAAACTGCATCCTGCTTCTTATTCTCAAAAAGCAATGTCTTAATAATTTGAAAATACTATTTTAGCTAGCTATGTAGATTTTCCAAGAGTCTAGTTTATCATATGCTAAAAAATCATCATTGTTAACACATCTATCAATCTTTAAACCATCAGAGTCCCTGTGGCCAAGAAACACTGAAAATTCTTATCTTCTTTTTGGCAACAAATCCCATTAGGATTTTTCCTTTCAGAGTTTGCCTTCAGTCATTTTCTAGAGAATGTCTGTTGACTACCCAGTGAGTAATTTGTTCGTCTCCCAGTTATTGTCCAAGTAGAAATCACATTCTATAAAACAGGAGTTAGTTACGATTTCAATTCAACCAAGCACAGTGACTCTGCCTTGAAATAGTCATCAAGTTGGGGGCTGTAGCACACTCTTATCTCACAGCTACTCAGGGTACTGAGGCAGAACCATCTCTTGAGTCCAGGATTTCAAGACCAGCCTGTATGACATAGTAAACCTCAGTCTTAACAGCAAACAAATAAACAAAACAAAATAAGAAAACCTAATCAGCATACTTGACTTTGTAAGAGCATATTTGAGTCTTATACCTCATTTTCTTCTCTGAGTATGAAAATGCTGTACATGTAAGGTTTTCTAAGGTATGAGATATGCTAAAGTTAATATTTTCATGGTCACTCCTAATTTTTAATGGGCATTTTTAAAAAGTGCCTTGCTAGCAAGGTACTGAAAACAGTCTGATAATTTATAACCTCCTGAAAATGTCTGTTATATTTTTTAAAATGCAAACATATGAGGCAGAATCATTAATGAGCTATTCATAATGCTCTGAGGGATGTTTAGAGGAAGGTGAGCGCTGACATTACCTGCACACCGTGTGTAGCGCTTCCTGGAAAAAGGCTCCATGAGCCCCGTCTTTTCTGTCTTCGGTCTCACAGTGAGCGCTCCTCCTCCTCCGTCCTCTAGGAATTCGCTTTCTCTTTGCAAGACCTTGTTTCTCAGTTTCCCTCTGTTGTTTGCAGAGACCCGTGGAGCTCTACTCCTGTCTCTTGTCAGCGGGTTTCCATCTCTGACCACCACTGATTACTACAGATAAATCCAAAGCCATGATCTTGAGGAAGACAGTTTGTGAGTTCTCACAAGTAAATCATTGTCCACTCAAAGAGCAGCACAGGCTTGATCAGAGGTAGCATATATTCGTCACATATATATACCTTCAGTGTAAGGGAATTTATTACATGCACCACAGGAGATGGCTCTGATGCGGTCCCGTTGTCCCCCTGATAGACTCTGTGTGTGGAAACTCCAGAGGACACCCTCTGTACTTCCCAACATCCCTTTGCAATCTGTTAGTGCTTCTTGTGGATTGAAACCCTAGGTGGGTCACAGCAGCCTCTTCTTGCAGTAGGTTTTATACCAGCAGATTTCCCCCAGTCCCAAGCCAATATGCAATGTTTTATTTCATCTTCTGCATTGCACTGATCTTCGCATTGTACATCAAAGAATTGGAAGCACTAATGGTGACAGTTACTGCTTCTCAAAATGCTTCCTTTGCATGGAGAACAGATACATTGTTAAAGTTAATTTAGTTCGTATGAGATCAAGGGTTCTAAAATTTCACTGAAGTTCCATTCAGACGACACTGAAAACCATTTTAAACTTTGGTAAAAGTAATACCTGGTACTACTGAGTTTGGTCTTTCAATGGCCATTTTTATTCACTTGCTTCCTGAATTATTTTTTTGCACAAATCTAGAAAGCTTTATCTTTTTAAAAAAACTATAGATCTGGGGATGTAGCTTAGGGGTTAAGTGCTTGCCTAGAATGTGCAAGACACTGGTTTTAATCCTCAGCACTATAATACACAAAAAAATTTTTTAAAAACTGTAGAAAAAGGACAAAATTAGCTCTATGGTCTAAACATATAAAAGATAATTCCTTGAAGAAAGCCAAAGTTAAATAGAAATATTTGACTAAGTGCCATTTAATGAAGAACATTTTAGGATAAATCTATTGTAAGGAAGACTAATATTGTGCAATGCATTATGCAGTTGCGCTGATTATTGGAATTATTATAATTTCAGAATGTGTATAATACTATAATTATGTCACATACATATGGCTCTTTGTAAAATGAGCCATCAGTCTCTTACAGACACAACATGTTCTGAAGCACTCTTTTATCACAAAATCAGATTCAATTTGCATATTTCATTTTATTGTCTTTTGTTAAAGGATCTGTCTTGGTTGCTTCTCTGTAGTTGCTGAGACAAAATTCCCAATGCCCAAAATTAAGGAAGGAAAGGTTTGTTTAGCTCACAGTCTGTGGAAGTTTCAGTCCAAGGCTCAGTCAGCTGGCCCCAAGGCAGGGTGTCAGGGCACAGGGGCAACAGTTCAAGGTGGCCCAAGACAGCAGAAGCAGCAAGAGTGGGAGGCAAGCAGCCTCTTTCCCTCCCTTGCACTGTACACAAACTGCGCACCCCAGGGCGGGTGTCGCACTGGCACCTGTAATCCAGCACTGCACCAGGGATCAATCATAAACTCTAGAAGCCGCCCTGTGACTGCCTGAGGCTTTGGGGAGCATCCAGACACAAACCACAACAGGGTCTCAGTCATCTGTAACTGGGTTACATTTCTGTAGCTAGAAAAATAGGAGGTAAATGTAAAGAATGCAAAAAATAAAGACATTACAGATCATTAAAAATCCTTGAGGAACACGCGCAGTTAAATGAGTCAAAGTGACATAAAATACAGTATTATAATGCTCAATGTTCTTCCTTCTTTCCTAAGTGAAAAATTTATTGTAATGCTATTTTCTATTCACTTGACAAGACTCTGTCTCAAAATAATAAAAAAAAAGGGGGCTGGGAATGTAGATCGTCGTGGAGGTCCTAGGTTTCCTTCCCGGCATAACAACAGCACAAACAGCAGCAGAACCTGAAAGTCAGCACAGTGGTGCAGTTACGTATTAGGATGTCAGAAACATGTTACAAATATTTTTGTCCCTAAAAGTTCTCACTCAGCTGTTGTTTCGTCAAAGACTTTGGCGAGGAAGACTCATTTTGCCTTTAGAAATGTGCTCTGAAATTCGACTGTCACATGGCCCCTGGTTATCCAGAAAACATGGCGACTATCTGCTGAAATAAATACTCCTAACCCAACCCACCTCAAAACCGCCCAGACTTACTGGTTAAAGCACACAGAAAGATGCCAAAGGAAATAATAATGTTATAGGCGGCCGAGTTAGATAGAAATACAGGCAGTCAGACAGGGCCGGGCCCTCGAAGGAGCCAACATGAAAGATAAGATACCTGTGGGCCAGACCTTAAGACAAAAGGGGCTAACCAAATGCACCCACACACCTCCCTAGATGTAAATGTCAGGGATTGATATTCTAAATAAGTGTCAACCACCTTCTAAAAGCCAGGAAGAGTCGCTAGCCCGACCCCCGCAGGAAAAGCCCCTGATCTGTATTCATGCCCGCTTGCTACGTGACTCGCTTCCCCGTTTGATCCCAGTCCACTCGGTCTTACCTGGACAATTATCCTTGCGGTCTTATTGGCTGACCATAGTTTTGTCCATTTCCCCTACCTTGGACCTGCCTCACCTCATGGTTTTTCTCTATAAAAGTCCCTAGAAAAGACAGTCGGGGGTAACTCACTGGGGCCCCCCTTCTGTCCCTCTTTTGGACAGAAGCTTTCTCTCTCTCAATAAATATATTCTGCTCTTAACCTCCATTGTTCCTAAAATTCATTCTTCGGTTTTAGAGAACACGAACCCATCTGATATCGTTCGGGTTGGGAGTTTTATTTTCCTGTATCAATATCACCAGAGAACGGGAGGCAAAATTCAAATGACTTTTATTTCCGAGATTATTATAATGGAAACTGGGTCCTTTCATTATCTTTAGCTTATTCAAAATTTATCATAATATGGCTGGACAAGGATTATTGATTTTCCTTATTTATTTGACCTTGAGAGACATATTCAGTGATACTGATCATAGCTGTAGCCCGGGTCTTTTTAAGGTTAGTTATATCTAATTCATTTAAACCTGCGTTCAGAGCGTGCTTACCACCTGAGCTTAGACATATTCATGATGATTTTCACCTTAATTTTTCAGAAGTTGAAATGAAACCGATAATACTGTGTGTAATCCTTTGTAAAATAAAAACATACAATTATTTTACTGTGTGACTGAAATAAGGAAAGGGAAAATGAGCTATTTGATAGCAGGTTATGTAGGTTAAGGTTAAAGTTATATCACTTTAATAGGTTCCTATATTTCGTTTACATTTAAAGATTTATTTGATACTTTTTCTTTAGTTGGAGATGTGATTTGGACCAATGATTTGGGGGAATAATTTGGTAATATTTATAAAGTGCTATAAAACAGACATGAGTATTGTCTCATTATCTGATCTTCTAGGAATCTACATTAAGAGAATAATTAGTCTTTTAGACCAAGATTTACTTATGGAGTTGTTTGTGAATGGACGAAATGGATGACAAGAAGTAATCGTAAAAGCATGACTGAGAAGACCAGTATCGTTCAGTGATAGGGTACTTGCCTTTGCACCCAAAGCCTAATGTTCAATCCTGGCACTGCAAATAAACAAAGAATGTGAGATAAATTTCCAGGGTTGAAAATAAACTCAGTTCATTAAATTGAGCAGAATGCTAAGCAAGATGAATAAAAAATATAGCATGTAAACATGGGATTGATTTTGACATCTTCATGGATGACAATCCACAAATTCCCAAAAGAAATTACTTTAATCTCTGTACCTGGGAGGCTGAGGGAGGAGAATCTTTTTTTTTTCCCGGTACTGGGGATCGAACTCAGGACCCTGTGCTTGCTAGGCAAGCGCTTATTCCACTGAGCTATATCCCCAGCCCCAAGGAGAATCTTTGTGAGTTCAAGACCAGCCTGGGCTATAAAGTGAGCTCAAGACCAACCTGAACTGCATAGCAAGACTCCTTATGTCTCAAAAAGACAAAAAACAAACAAACAAAAAACAACAATAATTGCCAAAAAATAAGAGCAAAACTACATTTACATTTCTCATTAGAAAACATCACGTGCCTTAAATCAATGTATGAGTAACTTAAAAATGCTAACAACTCTCAATTCATTATTATAAAGAAAACTTAATTTTGCACTAACTGTAAGCATAATGGGAGGAGATCACATGTAACTGCAGGCCTCTATTTTCTGACACCCAGAACCTTGGATAATCCCAGAGGGAGAAGGACTGCTTGAAAACCTTCCTTTAGACTAAAAATAAAAATTAAAAAATTTAGAATTACCTAAGTTTACCTTAAAATGATGAGACTAGCACTTTTTTTTCTTTTGCCTCCATATACATTAGGAATTTAAAACAGATGGTAACTTTAATTGCAAAAAGCTGATTTTCTTTTTTGTACCTCTGCGTACTTGGCTTGTGAAACCCACAGCTATTCACCACTATTTCTGAAAGCAGTTTTTTAATGGTAGTTATCCATCGGATGCTTTGTTACATCTCCTGCTTATGTAATCATGTCAAATCCTCATGGATTCGATAAGATTTAGGTATGATTATTTCCCTTTTGGGTTTTGACAAATGAAGTATATTAAGTTTACCAGTCAAGCATTTGATTCACGGTAGAGAGGAAATTCTGACAAGGTTTTGTAACTCTCAAACCTACTGTCTCAAATGCTATTATTTATTTATCTATGTATTTATTTTGGTACCAGGAATCAAACTCAGGACCTTGTGCTTGCCAGGCAGGTACTTGTGCCACTGAGTTATGTCCCTGGCCCTTAAATACTATTTTAAAACTGGACCAAGACCCAAATAATTACCCTTCACAAATAATACATAGACCTTCTTTGACCTTCCAACAGTCTATTGCTCACTTTACTGCTAACATTTTTTTGTTGACAGAAGTAATACTTTCAACACTGCAACTCTGGGATCTTCCTGTTGTTCTTTAAAATTTTCTCCCTGAAGCTACATGACTCATCTCTTCCAAATTTCTTTGCTGAAAGTTGGAGGAGGGAAAGATCATTTTTAATTAGTGCTAGCATTTCCTGTGCTCTGCTGATAAGATTGTAATGACGAGGTACCTGTGTAGGGGAATTCGGAGTTGGCTGAGTTCATACTGAAGGGCATCTTTAGGACCACAGGATTTCAAAACATCCTGGAAAAGTGCTTGCAGGAAAATTTTAAGCACTAGTGGAAAAATGATGAAAGGATATTTCAAGGAAAGAGACCCGTCGGTCTTTCTACTAATAAAAGACAAACGCTGGTCTTCGTGGGGCTCAGTATGTAGCTCCAACTGTCTTTAAATCACGCCTGGCTTGTCCTAATAAAGCTTTTAATCTTTCGTGAGCACATAGATGATGACTAGGTCTCCTTTCTCCCTATCTTTACTCGCCGTTGTGCTCTCCAACTGCATTCCCAGCGTGATACAGTGGGTGTGAAAGTTCTGTGAGGCTCTTAGTGAACCCAGAGATATTTTAAAGCTGAAGTTCACTGCTTCTCTTGATATAGTCTGAATATTTCTACACTGAGTGAAATTACAGCTGGAAAGCACTTGTCCATCTCATCCTTTTTAATATAGCATATTTGTTTTTTTCTGCTTATAAAGAAACTAATAGTATAAACAAATGCAAATGTTTGTAATTATATGTAACAAAGAGAGGTAAACATTTTCTATTTTGCTGTATTTTATTTCATTGAATTAAACTTTCGAAGTACAAATACAAATACAAACATCTTGGCATTTAGTATTTTCTTTTTTATATACCTCATTTAAAGGAGACAAAGAACAGTGTTTCCTACTTCATATTTTCTATAACTTTACGGTCATTGGATGGGAAGCAGATTAGATGTTGTATCAGTGGGGCATGAACCATTTGATCCAAGGCATCTTAGTTACAGCAAGAAAGGTATTGAGCAGTGTCATAGGCTTGCAATGTAATTAGATTCAGAACAACTCAATGACGGATTGACTATCGTACAAGTTGGGAGGGAAAGAATAGAATTAAACATGAATTCAAGGTTTCTAGCTGAAAAAGACATGTCAGAGAACAGTGCCATTTATTAAAATTATGTATATTTGGGGAGAACTAAATTTAAGAGAGAAGATCCAGGGTTGGCCGAGCAGCCATCCATGAGGCACTGCTGACAGATACAGAATCTGGCCCTTTGGCAGTGTGTGTCCACTTTTCCTCTCCTGTGTCTACCGTGGCTTCTAGTCTCACTGGGCATTGCTGACCCTGCAGTCACCTGTGTGCTGTAGGTACCAGAGATACAGGGCATTTTATCATCCAGCAGATGGTGGGATATTTGCAGTTATCTCCTTATCAGATTCGAAAGCAGTGTTTTCATATACCCTAATACACGGGTAAATCTGAATTAAAAGCAGTAAGCCAAATTTAGTATCACACCTCCTGATCAATCGGCTCTCGCCTAGATGGAGATTGTTTTCCCATTTCTTTTTTGCTTCTCTGCGAATTATTTGACATTATTATACCAGTAACAGCCTGGCCCAGCTGGAACTCTGTTCTGGGTGTTTGTTACAAAGTAGAAATCAAGGTGTTCGCAGGACTGTGGTTCTTTCTGGAAATTCTGGTAACAGATTTATTTTTTTCAAATTCCAATCATTTGAGCTGTAATCAGAATTCAGTTCTATCCAGTGGTTGCACTGAAGTCTGTTTCCTTACTGACTGCCAGCTTAGAATTATTCTCAGTTTCTAGAAGCGAATCTATTGCTCAGCTTGTGAACTCTTCCTCATTCAAGCGAGCACAAAGTCCTTCTTAGGTTTCCGCTCTTTCTGACATCTGCTTTGGGTTCTCCCCTGCCCTGCTTGCCTCTTGTTTCTTCCTTTCCTGTACCCAGCTGGAGAAGGCCTCCTGCGAGTAAGAGTTCATGTAATTAGATTAGGTTCACTGGATCATTCAAGACAATCTCCCTATTTTAAGAATTTATATATAGTAATTTAAATTTCTATGCAAACTTTATCATCACTCAACAGAGACTAGATACATATTTAATTCTGTAACTAAGACATATAGATCAGGCGGATATTTATCTTTTATAATTTTTTTATTTTAAAGAGAATAAAAATCAATAATATATAACAACATAGACAAAGACAAAAGAAAGTAAAAGCAATAAAAATGATACAGGGATTCCAAACAAAATCATAGGAATTAACAGTTGTTGTTATATTACATACCATCATCTTCAACAAAGTTTCTCAGATTACCAGATGTAAGAATGCAAGATTGATCAAACAATTAAAGAGAATAAAAATCAATTAAACATTAGAAATGATACTGAGGTTCACTAAAAAAGATGGTAGAAATTCAACAATGTTTGTTGTTATATTGCATATTGTTCTTAAATTAGTTGTTCAGATTACCAGATATAAGCATGCAAAATTGGTCAAAAAATTTAAGCATTAAATGTTCTTTCCCCTAAACCATTGGATATCAGTAATACAAATATCCCAGCTATCCTTGTGCGTGTGTGTGTATATGTGTATGTCTGTGTGTATGTGTATATATTTTTTCCTTCTTTCTTTCTTTTTCTCCTTTCCCTCATTCCAGTTGTTCTGTCTTTTGAGCAATTTCTATCCCTTTCATAATATCTATTGTAAATTTTTGGTTTTATTCACTCTTTCCAGTTCTTACGCTCGGGAAACAATATGATGTTTATACATGTGTATCCAATGTATTTCACTTATGAGTATGCTCTCTAGCTGCATCCATTTACCTATAAAAGCCTCTAGTTTATCTTTATTTATAACTGAGTCATACCTCATTGCATAAAAATACCACATCTTTTTTATCCATTCCTCAGTGGATGGGCATTTGTGTTGTTTCCAAGATTTAGCTATGACAAATTGTGCTGCTATAAACATGGGTGCACATATACTGCTGTAGTATGATGTTTTTAATTCTTCTGGGAAAACAGAAGAGGAATAACTGGGTTAAGTGGGGCTTATGGTTTTGTGAGGAATCTCCATACTCACTTGCGCAGTGGTTTTGCCAGTCTACCCTCCCACCAGCAGTGGAGAAGGGTCCTTTTTTCCCACAGCCTCTCCAGAATTTGTTATTGTTTGATTTCTTGGTGACGGCCATTTCTTGTGGGGTAAGATGGAATCTTAGTGTTGTTTTAATTTGTCTTTCTCGAATGATCAGTGATGTTGAACATCTTTTCATATATTTATTCTCCATTAATATTTCTTCACCTGAGAAATGTGTGTGGATCTCAAATGCCCTTTTTTTTTTATTAGGTCTTTGAATTTTGGGGTTGTGATGCTTTTTTAAAAAAACTCTTTATATGTTCTAGATAGAAGTCCTTTTTCAGATGGAGAGTTGGTTAAAATTTTTTCCCAATTCATGGGCTTTCTTTTACTCTGTTGGTGATTTCTTTTGATATACAAAAACTTTTCAATAACATGAGATCCCAGTTCTTGATTCTTTGAAATATTTCCTGTGCAGTCTGCGTTTTGTTCATGAAATCTCTGCCTACCCCTATGTCTTCAAGATTTTTACCTGCTTTCTCTCCCAGTAGATTTAGTGTTTCTGTTTTAATATTTAGATCATTGATCCATTTTGACTTGAGTTTAGTGCATGGTGATCGACATGGGTCTAGTTTTAGACTTTGGCATGTGGAGAGCCAGACTTTCCAGCACTATTTATTAAAGAGGCTATCTTCCTTTCAGTTAACATTTTTGGCCCCTTTGTCAAAGATAAGGTGGCTGAGTGTGTTTTTAGTTGTGCCTGTATCTTGTAATCTGTTCTTTTGATCTTTAGGTCTGTTGTTTTGCCAGTGTCATGCTGATTTTATCACAGCAACTTTGTAATATAATTTCAAGTGAGGGATTATGATACCTCCTACATTTCCTTTGATGCCTAGGATTGCTTTTGTTATTTTAGGCCTTCTCTGGTTCCAGATGAATTTTAGAAATGTTTTCTCTAGGTCTGTGACATATACTAATGGTATTTTAACTGGGATCATATTGAATGTATAAAACAATTTTGTGAGTATGGCCATTTTCACAATGTTGGTTCTTCCTATCCATGAGCAAGGAACATCTTTCCATTTTCTGAAATCCTCTTCAATCAGTTTTTTCAGAGTACTGTTATTTTCACTGTATAGACCTTTGTTATATTGATTCCTAAGTATTTCATTTTTTAGATGCTATTATGAAAGGTGTGGCTTCCCTAATTTCTCTCTCAGTCTGTTTGTTGTTTGTGTACAGGGATGATATTGATTTTTGAATGTTGACTTTGTATCCAGCTATCCTGTTGAATTTGGTTATTAAATATATAATAAGCCTTTTGGTGCAGTTTTTGGGGTCTTCTATATAAACAATAACATCATCTGCAAATAATGATAATTTCATTTCTTCCTTTCTTATCCTTATTCTTTTTTATTTCTCTTCTTGTCTAATTGATCTGACTAATATTTCTAGAATATTGAATAGTAGTGGTGATGGTGAACATCCCTGTCTTCTTCCTGATTTTAAAGTGAAAGCTTTCTGTTTTTGTCCATTTACTATGATGTTGGCTGTTGTTTTGTCATAGATGGCTTTGATCAGAATGACGTAAAGACCATCTATTCCTATGTTCTGTAGGGTTTTTATCATGAATGAGTGTTGGACTTTATCAAAAGATTTTTCTGCATCTATTGAGAAGATCATGTGATTTTTGTCTTTGGTACTATTGATATGGTGTATTACATTAGTTGATTTACGTATGTTGAAATATCCCTGCATTCTTGTGATGAATCACACTTGGTTATGGTGTATAATCTTAATGATTTGCTATATTCTGTTTGCTAGTACTTTACTGAGAACTTTTGCATCTGTATTCATTAGGGGAAATGGCCTGTAATTCTCTTTTTGTTTGAGTCTTTCTCTGGAATTGGTATCAGGGTAATACTTGCACCTAGGAATGAGTTAGGGAGAATTCCTTCCCTTTCAATTTCATTAAGGAGTTTGAGAAGAATTGGCATTAAATCTTGTATAAATTTCTTGTAGAATTTGGCTGTGAATCCATCAGGACATGGGCTTTCCTTCATTGGTAAGTTTTTCTAACATTTTCAATTTCTCTGGCTGATAGTGAGTTATTCAGAATTTTTATATCTTCTTCATTCAGCTTTAGTAATTTCTATGTATCCAGGAATCTGTCCATTTCCTCTGTATTTTCCACCCTATGAGAGTAAAGATTTTCTAAGTAGGTATTGATGATCTTCTGAATTTCTACAGGATCTGTAGTGATTTCATCCGTTTCATTCCTTTTCGTATGAATTTCAGGTTTTCTCTTTCCTATTTTTATAAATTTGGCTGGGGTTTATCAATTTTGTTATTCTTTCAAAGAATCAACTCTCTGGTCCTTAATTCTTTGCATTGTTTTCTTATTCTTCATTGCATTAATTTCTGCTCTGATCTTTATAATTTCCTGCCTTCTTTGGGCTTTGGGCTTGAGCTGCTCTTCTTTTTCTAGAAGTTTGAGGTGCAGGTAAGATTGTTTATTTGTGCTCGTTCTGTTTCCCTGATATGGGAATTCAGTGCTATACATTTCCCGCTGAGGACTGCTTTCATTGCATCCCATAGGTTCCTGTAAGTTGTGTCTGCATTTTCATTTGATTGTATGTATTGTTTAATTTTTTGTTTAATTTCATCTGTGATCCATTGGTTGTTCAAGAAGATGTTTAATTTCAATGTGTTTATGGAGGTTTTGCAATTTCTTTTCTCATTAATTTTCAAATTCACTGCAATATGGTCCAAAAGTATGAATGGGATAATTTCAATTCCTTTGCATTTACTTAAACATGTTCTATGTGCTAGTATATGGTCGATTTTAGAGAATGTCCCATGTGCAGCTGAGAATAATGTATATTCTTGTGCTGTTGTGTAGAACACTGTGTAAAGGTCTACTAAGTCCATTCATTTACAAATTTGGTTCAGCTCTGTTATTTCTTTGCTGAGTTTTTATCTAGTTGATCTATCTCTTTGTGACAGTGGGGTGTTAAAGTACCCTATTATGATCTTGTTACTGCTTATTTGATTTTTAACATGTGGTAAAATTTGTCTAACATAGTTGGGTACTCTTATATTTGGTGCATAGATACTTATAATTGTCATCTCTTTGTCTTGCAGTTTTCCCCTAACAAATAAGTAGTGACCTTCTTTATCTCTTTTGATCATTCTTCGTTTGCAGTTCACACTGCAAACAGAATAGCTACCTCCACTTTTTCTCTGGGTTCCTGTCCCATAGAGTATTGTTTTCTACCCTTTGACTTTCAGTCTATGAATTTCCTTTTGAGTTAAGTGTTGGATTTTGTTTCTTGATCCACTCTGGCAGTGTGCTTCTTTTGACTGGTGAATTGAGACTGTTTACACTGATCATTATAACTGTTATATTTTGGCTTATCTTTGTCATGTTATTTTGCTGCTGTTGGTTCCCCCTTTCCCCTTTGTTCAATTGCTTGCTCTGCTTGTTGGTGCTTTTCTATTGGTGTTCTTGAAATTGTGATCATTTTTATCGCTTTTTAGACTATTTTTCGTACTCTTTGTAGGGTTGCTTTGGTGCTCATGAATTTCTTCAGCTATTCTTAATTGTGGAGATATTTTATTTCTCCATTATTTTGAATGGTGGTTTTGCATGGTACATCAATCTGGGTTGGACATTTTTTCCTTTCCAGACCTAAAATTCTCCTTTTCAAGCTCTTCTTGACTTCATGTTTTGTATTGAGAAAACTGCTGTGATTCTGATGGCCTTTCTTTTATAGGTGATCTGTTTCTTTTCTCTAACAGCTTTCAATATTCTGTTCTTTTGCTGAATTTCTGGGATCTTAATTATTATATGTCTGGGTTAGATTTATTTTGGTTATGGCTAATTTGAGTTGTATATACCTCACTTGTCTGTATGTCAGATTATTTCTCCATGCATGGGAAATTTTCTGCTATTACTTTTGCAAAGTCTTTTTCTGTCATTTCTGCTGACTCCTGCTGTTTTATTCACACCTATTAATCTTACATTCTATTTCTCTGCATCATCTTGCAGCTTTGGAATTATTTCTGGGTTCCTTGTCCTTTTTAAGAGAAACTTCCTTTTATTATCATTAGCTGCAATGCTGTCTTCAAGGTCTAAAATTCTATCTTCAACTTCATTCAAGCAGTTTTGTCAGCATTTGATGGAATTTTTAATTTCCTGGCTATCTGTTTGAATCTTTTCCAGGCATTCTAATTCTTCCCTATATTGTTCAGTCAAGGTTTCCATTATTTTTCTGTGCTCCTCTGGTTGTTTTTTATCTACATCTTGTTTAGATGTGCTGAGCTATTCTTTCATTATGGTTGTCATTTCTTGTTTTTTACCTGAGAGATTATTTCTGATCTGATGTCTACTATGGCCTGATGGAGTTGTTTCTTTATTTCAATTGCTATCACTTCAGAACTTTCAGGTGTATGACTTCCAAGCTCTTCTGTGTTAAGATCTCCTGGACTTGTTTTGAGTGGGGTAGAGGTCTGAGATTGCATTTTGCTCCTTTGTCTTATCTGGAGCTCAAACTCAGTCCTACAATGATGTGGGAGTGGTAAGGTAAGGACTCTAAGGTCCCAGGTGTTCAGCGTGGCTCCTGTGATGGTATTTGGGGGCAGAGTGCATTTGTTGATGCTTCCTAAGCTTTCTAGGGCTCAATCCAGCTTCTGTGAGCGTGTGGAGTGGTGGGCATGAACACTGAGGTCCCCAAGGCTATCTGTGGCTCAGCCTGGCTCTTACACTGGTGGGGAGAGGGCAGGGTTGATGCACTAAAGTTCCTGAAGCTGTCAGGGCTTCAGCCTGGCATCTGCAAGGGTGCCATGGGGGGTATTTATAATACTACTCATTCAGTTATTACTCTTTAAATAGCCTTTTTAAGAAACTGATCTCCTTCCACCCCAGTTCATTAGCCTTTTATAGGTGAGTCCATCTCAGCTTCACCAAGTTAGCAAACACCTGCAACACCATAGAATTCACTTTTCTTTCCATTTATTTATGTATCTGTGGGAGACCGCTGAGAGACCTGCGGTCGGCATCCATTTTGTAAACTACCAGCCATCTTGAGAGTTAAGTTCCAGTTTCCATATATGGTCAATTTCCTGTTAATTACGTAAGATTGCCTGATGCTCTGACCACCCTCGTGTGATATTTGAACCTCCCTTCGTTGCTTAGTTACCCGCTGACGTCAATCCTCACTCCTGCATGTATATAAGCCCGAGCTTTCCGCTCAATAAACGAGACTTGATCAGACTCCTGTCTTGTCTCCATTTCTTGTGTCTCCTGTCTCTTTATTCCACTCTCCCCGTCTAGGGTCTCCGTTGACTACCCGCGGGTCAGGACAAGTGGCGCCCAAGGTGGGGCTCTAGAACGAGGTATTCAAGGGCACGGACGCTGTTCAGGAGCCAGCACGTTGACAAAAGGATAAGAGGATTGGTCCGACATGGGAACCTGCCGCGTCTGACGTACCTCGGTAAGAACAACTCATATAATGGGACAAGCTATGTGCAAACATGAGATGTTTGTTGAAGGCTTAGAAAAAGCCTTGAAGGCATGAGAAGTAAAGGTTAAATATAAACAATTGTATGAATTTTTTGATTATATTAATGTGGTTTGTCCTTGGTTTCCTATTGAAGGAGCAATTAGTTCACAGAAATGGAAAATAGTTGGTGATGCACTTAAGGCTTATTGTACAACTTTTGGGCCTGAAAAGGTTCCGGTAACTGCTTTTTCATATTGGAATTTAATTGATGAAATTTTATCTCAGAAAAATTTTGATGTTACGATTGCTAATGTGGTTGAAAAAGGCGAAACTATCTTACAAGAAAATATACAAAATGAGGCTTTAGAATAATCAACAATTCAGAAACAAGATATAAATAAACAAGATGAAGACCTTATATCTTTTGAAAGTGATAGGATGAAAAGGTTAAACAAATTCAGAACAGAGTCCTCGAGTTGATATAAAAAAGATGAAACCTTTAAAAACAGGTTCAAACCAGTTTCAATCCAGTCTAAAACAGGAAGTTACATCCAGTCCTTGTGATTTGGGAGGAGCTAAACCTGAAATTGTACCCAGTCCTTGTGGCTTGCCGGAAGTGGGAAGAGCTACACCTAAGACTAAACTATATCCTGATTTGTCAAATTTGTCAAATATTCTAATGTCTGATGTGGATGATGTGACAAAGATGGCCGCTGAATTTCGTATGGCTGCCAAATTTCATAAATCAGAATGGCCACCCAGTGTCCAACATCCTCCGCCTTATGGCTCTAATCCCACTGCTCCTCCGTCAGCATATCCAATCTTTGATGATTCTAGTAAAGAATTAGAAAATAATATTGAACTTTGTAAAAAACAAATAAAATTACAAATAGAAGAACAAGATCTCATAGCTCAACAGATAAAACTCAAAAAGGGTCATCAGGATCTTATAGCGCAATTAAAAGAATTAGATGCAGATAAGCCTAAAACACAAAAAGAAGTACAAATAGATATCTCACAAAGTTTAAAACCAACTGTAAAAGGTGTTATTTCAAAGTCCATTCCTCAGGCTAGTTCCATTATAGAAATAGATGCTGTGGAAACATTTCTAGTAATTGAAACAACAAATGATCAAGGACAAGTTGTCCGCACTCTTCATGCTTTTGACTTTAAAATGATAAAAGAGCTAAAAACAGCAGTGGCTCAATATGGAGCTATAGCTCCTTATACTACAGCAATCTTGGACTCTATAGCTGCTAATTGGCTTACACCTATAGATTGGCAAACATTAGCCAGAGCAACCCTTTCAGGAGGAGATTATCTCCTATGGAAATCAGAATATGTGGAAAGCTGCAAAGATGCTGCTAGATGCAATGCTCAAGCAGGCAATGGATGGAATTTTGATATGTTAGCAGGAGAGGGTGATTTTGCTACTAATGATGCTCAGATGCAATATGATGCAGGACTTTATGCACAAATCCATAAAGCCGCTACCAGAGCATGGAGGAAGTTACCCTCTAAAGGGGACATGAGTTCTTCTCTCACTGGCATTAGACAAGGGCCGGATGAGCCTTTTGCAGACTTTGTCCATCGTCTGCTTACTGCAGCAGGTAGAATCTTTGGTAGCGCTGATGCAGGCACAGATTTTGTTAGACAATTGGCCTTTGAAAATGCTAATACTGCCTCCCAGGCTGCTATTTGGCCATATAGAAAAAAGACTGATTTAACAGGCTATATACACCTTTGTTCTGACATTGGAGCTACTTATCAGCAAGGTCTTGCTATGGCTGCTGCTAAAAAAGGATATACGGTTAAACAGTTTTTATCTCAACAAAATAGAAACAAATGTTTTACTTGTGGAGAAATTGGTCATTTTGCCAAAAACTGTAACAAAGGTTCTATTGACAACTCTAAAACAAAGACACCAGGAATCTGTCCTAGATGCAAGAAAGGAACACACTGGTCTAAAGATTGTAAATCAAAAAGAGATATTGAAGGCAGAGAATTAACTCCGATGCAGGGAAACGGGAATCGGGGCCAGCCCCAGGTCCCCATACCCAAACCCAGACAAATTTATGGGGTGCTCAATTTTGTTCCAAAAACCAACAATTCATCACAAAACAACAATAATCCATTTCAGACCTCTGCAGAGCTACAACAGGAAGCGCAGGATTGGACCTCAGTTCCACCACCCACACAGTATTAACACCTGAAATGGGGGTTCAGACTCTCCCTACAGGAATTTTTGGACCTCTACCAGAGGGTACTTTTGGTCTCATAATAGGTCGAAGTAGTTCTACTCTTAATGGCATTTAAGTGTTCCCAGGAGTTATAGATAATGATTATACAGGTGAAATTAAGGTTATGGCATCTTCTCCTAAATTTATTAGTACTATACAAACAGGACAACGATTTGCACAATTGTTACTTCTGCCTCTAATTCAGACACCTAATAAAATTGTCTCACAACAGAGAGGTAATAAAGGATTTGGCTCATCAGATATATATTGGGCAAAAATCATTTCTACACAAAAACCTCTCATGACTTTATGGTTAGATGGTAAAGACTTCTCTGGATTAATTGATACAGGTGCTGATGTTACTATCATTAAGAAAGAGGTTTGGACCAAGGGTTGGCCTTTAGACATCACTTTGACTCACCTACAGGGCATAGAACAAAGTCAAAACCCAGAAAAAAGTTCAAAATTATTAACTTGGAAAGATTTAGAAGGAAATAAAGGCACTATACAACCTTATATTATAGCTGGTTTACCAGTAAATTTATGGGGAAGAGATTTATTATCTCAATTTGGTATGATTATGGGGAGCCCTAATGATGTAGTTACTGCTCAAATGTTAAGAAGTGGATTTATGCCAGGTCAAGGCTTAGGTAAGGATAATACTGGAATAACAGCACCTATATAACCTACTCCAAAATTCAACAGATCAGGTCTGGGCCATTTTCCATAGGGGCCATTGATACTCCTGTGACTCATGCAGAAAAATTACATGGTTATCTGAAGAGCCTGTATGGGTCGATCAATGGCCTCTGACTTCTATAAAATTAATGGCTGCACAACAGCTGGTACAGAAGCAGCTTGAAGCTGGTCATATAATTCCTAGCAACTCACCTTGGAATACTCCTATTTTTGTCATAAAAAAGAAATCAGGTAAATGGCGATTGTTACAAGATCTTAGAGCAATAAATAAAACCATGATGTTAATGGGTGCTTTGCAACCAGGTCTTCCTTCACCTGTTGCTGTACCTTTAGGTTATTTCAAAATCATTATAGATTTAAAAGATTGTTTTTTCACCATACCTTTACATCCTGATGATCAAAAACGATTTGCTTTCAGCCTGCCTGCTACTAATTTTAATGCACCTATGAAAAGATTCCAATGGTGTGTCCTTCCACAGGGCATGGCAAATAGTCCTACTTTGTGTCAACCCTTTGTTGCTTTAGCTATACAAACAATAAGAGATCACTGGCCAGATAGGTATATCATTCATTACATGGACGATATCTTAGTGGCTGGTCAAAATGGTGGTAAAGTACTTCAATGTTATAAACAATTACAGTCTGCTTTATCTGATAATGAGCTACAAATTGCACCTGATAAGGTTCAACTTACAGATCCATACACATATTTAGGTTTTCAAATGAGAGGATCACAAGTTTTTCCACAAAAATTGAAATTAAGATTAGATAAACTTAAAACTTTAAATGATTTTCACAAACTTCTTGGGGATATTAATTGGCTTATACCTTATTTAAAGCTCACTAAAGGTCAATTAAAACCTCTCTATGACATCTTACATGGAGATGCCAACCCCACATCTCCTCATGTATTTACACCTGAGGGGAGACAAGCCATACATATAGTAGAACAAGCTATTCTGTCTCTAACAGTTACATTTATGGATTATGATAAACCTTTACAATATATTATTTGTAATACAACATTATGTCCAACTGCTGTTTTTTGGCAAACAGCACCTTTGATGTGGATTCATTTACCTGTTATGCCTAAAAGGTTATTGAGCCACATTATAAAATGATATCTGATCTTATTATTCTGGGAAGAGAACAAGGAAGATGTTATTTTGGTAAAGAACCAGATGTTATTATACAACCTTATACTAAAGATCAAATCAATTGGCTTATGCAAACTACTGAGTTTTGGCCTATTGCTTTAGCCTCTTATATAGGTCTCTTAGATAATCATTTTCCTCCAAACAAGCTCATTGATTCTGCTAATAGACATGAATTTGTTTTTCCTAAAGTCACCACACTTCATCCATTAAAGGATGTATTATTGATATTTACTGATGGTTCTTCAATGGGCATGGCTGCCTATGTTTGTCACAGTCAAGACTTAATGGTACAATTTCAAACACATAGTACTTCTGCTCAATTGACGGAATTACACGCTGTTATTGCTGTTTTTTCTGACTTTCCTAATCAGTCATTTAATATTTATACAGACAGTGCTTACATTGCACATTCTGTTCCACTACTAGAAACTGCTGGTCAAATAAAAACTGTTTCTAATTCTGGAAACCTTTTTTGACAATTACAAATGCTTATTATCAAGAGAAATCAACCTTTTTTCATTGGACATTTATGTGCTCACTCTGGATTGCCAGGACCTTTAGTCAAAGGCAATCATAAAGTTGATTTGGCAACTCAAAATACAGTTCATCTATTAGCTGCTATCGCTTCTACTGATAGTAGTGATAAATTTACCCTAGTACAAAAAAGTCATCAGTTACATCACCTTAATGCACAAACCCTCCGACATTTACATAATACTACTAGAGAACAGGCTAGACAAATAGTCAAAAATTGTCCTTCTTGTGCCATACACCTTCCAACTCCCCATCTTGGAGTTAATCCTAGAGGACTAATACCTAATGCATTATGGCAAATGGATGTTACTCACATTCCTAAATTTGGTAATCTCAAATATGTTCATGTGACTATAGATACTTTTAGTGGTTTTATTTTTGCTTCTCTTCAATCTGGTGAAGCTACTAGACATGTGATTAGTCATATGCTTAATGCTCTATCCATCCTGGGATGTCCACAACAGATAAAAACCCATAATGGTCCAGGTTACTCTAGCTCTACTTTTTCAAAATTCTGCAAACACCTTAATATTCAACATATTACAGGTATACCTTATAATCCTCAAGGTCAAGGAGTAGTAGAAAGAGCACATCTTTCTATTAAACTTACTATAGATAAAATAAAAATGGGGGAATGGTATCCCACAAGGGGGTCACCAAGAAATATTCTTTCTCATGCTTTATTTATTCTCAATTTTTAAAATTTGGATGCAAATGGACAAACAGCAGCTACTCGCTTCTGGCACACAGAAACACAAAAACAGTTTGCTTCTGTACTATGGAAAGACCCTATAACTAATTTGTGGCATGGTCCAGATCCAGTCCTCATCTGGGGCCGAGGATCAGTATGTATATACCCTAAAGAAATGAAATCTGCAAGATGATTACCAGAATGATTGGTAAAACAAATAGATTATAAACAACAAATACAAGACAAATTTATTGATGGTTCTGGGGATGAAGAATTGCCCTGAGAATTTTATTAATAATTAGGATTATTGAATATGTGCTGTCGTGACTGTTGATGTATAATGATTTATTGCAAGCTCGCTTTTCATATTCATATTTATAAAAACAAGTATAAGACCGACTGTGAGAAATTGTTGTTGAGAGTCTTGTTTGTGTCCTTGAGAACTACGAAAACCCAAGAGTTAAGATTCTGTTCAGCCAGAGAGCTCCTGGCGGATACAGAATGTTCCCAAGGATGAGCGGTCTGGCCAACTGCCCGTTCTCGCCTGATGGCCTTTAATAATTGTTTTGGGTGTCAGGTTGACAAGGACAGAAACAATAATATAATAAATTAGTACAAATAATCTTATAAAACTGTTCTGCAATCCAAATCCAAATTTGATACAAACAATATTATATAATTGGTCATATAACAAAAAGTTCAAGTATTTCTATAAACCAAACAATACAATTTTAAACAAACAGATTTTTCAGATAATGGATTCCAAAACTTGGATCCTGAAATTGGGAGTACTAATCACCTTGTGGCAACTTTCTGATAGCGGTCTTGGATCTCCCTTGTGGAAGGCAAGAATTATGATAGCCAGACAAGGTACGTGAACCAAACAAGGCATGTTTGGTGCCCCATGTGACTGTGAGGGAGGTACTATTACAATCAAACCTAAACAATATACCAGCTCCACAGACTGTGGCAATAAAGTAGCTTACTTAACACATATTAACACCATGAAAGGAATTTACCTACAAAGCTACAAATCTTAACTATAAGCCTCCGGTGATACTCCATGGTCAACCAAGATTATGTTCTACAGAATGTACTACTTATTATGCCACAATGCATTCTTCCTGTTATGAATCAGTACAAGAATGCACAGGAATAGATAATAATATATATTTTACAGCCATATTACAATATACTGCCACTGATGCCTTTGGAGATGACTGGTCTAATGTTTCATGGATTCTAAAAAGCCGTAAATATATTCAGGCTTCATGCCATGGCACCCCAGTTAAACCGGTGTGCTGGAATAAGACTGCCCCGTTACATATTTCTGATGGTGGTGGACCACAAGACAAAATTAGAGAAATTAAAGTACAAAGACAAATAGAGAACATTATAAAACAGATATCTTTAAAAACCAATCATCACTCTCTGACACATTTTAAATCACGAAATTGATTTCAATACTCAAACCACAGATATTCTAATGGCTACTTTAATGGCCCTTAATGTGTCTAATCCTGACTTAGCTAAAGAATGTTGGCTGTGCATGATTCAAGGTACTCTCATGCCTCTCGCCATTCCTTCAAATTTCACTCTAAACAATGTTATAAACTCTACACATCCTAACTGCACTGTGGGTCTACCATTTAGAATTCAACCTTTAGCTGTTAAATTTACCTCCTGTATGCAAGGAAGTTTTTATAACAACAAATATGCAATTGATGTTGGATTCGTTACTTTTACTGATTGTACACAAATAATTACTTATAGTTCCTCTATCTGCCTTGTGAAAGGACAAATATTCATATGTGGAGGAAACCTAGCTTTCACCTTTTTACCTGATAATTGGACAGGATTATGTACTATAGCTACCTTGTTACCTGATATAGAAATTGTACCTGGGGATGAACCTATTCCCATCCCCAGTCTTGATTCTGCTGTATGTCACCTTAAAAGAGTAAAGAGAGTGGTTCAATTTATTCCTTTATTAGTAGGATTAGGAATCTCAGGAGCCTTAGCTACAGGTTCAGCAGGCGCAGGAGTTGCTGTACATTCTTATAACAAACTTTCTAATCAATTAATTAATGATGTCCAGGCTTTGTCTAGCACTATTCAAGATATTCAAGATCAGATAGATTCCTTAGCGGAGGTAGTCCTCCAAAATAGAAGAGGATTAGATCTTTTAACTGCAGAACAGGGAGGGATTTGTTTGGCTTTACAGGAACGCTGTTTTTTCTATGCAAACAAGTCTGGCCTTGTTTGAGATAAGATAAAGAAGCTCCAAGAAGATCTGATAAAGAGACAAAGAGAGTTGTTTGAAAATCCACTCTGGAGCGCATGGAACAGAATCCTACCCTATCTTCTCCCCCTGTTGGGACCTTTGTGTTATTACTACTTCTTTCATTTGGACCTTGTATTTTTAACAAATTTGTGGTTCTTGTTAAACAACAAGTAACTAACATAATGGATGCTATAGAAATGCAACGGATTCAGGTCCACTATCACAGGCTTGATAAAGACCTTGAGAAAGCAAATCATAACAATGCCCACTAAAACCAATGGGCTATTCTAGCTTTCTCACCTTGGTGCGCTGGACTGGATAGCCAGAGATGGGCAACTGGAGGCTCACGTGTATCACCAACCACCGCCTAAGACAGGAACCAGGCCTTTTGCTGCCTTGCTTTCCAGTGACGGGTAAGGTGTAGTTTGGTTCCACGTGAAAGCATCCTGACATAAGATAGGCACAGTCCCCTCAAGGAGATTTGGTCTTTTAATAAATAAAATAAAGAAGGGGGCCCTGTGGGAGACCACTGAGAGACCTGCAGTCTGCATCCATTTTGTACCACTGAGAGACCTACGGTCGGCATCCATTTTGTAAACTACCAGCCATCTTGAGAGTTAAGGTCCAGTTTCCATATATGGTCAATTTCCTGTTAATTACGTAAGATCGCCTGATGCTCTGACCACCCTCACGTGATATTTGAACCTCCCTTCGTTGCTTAGTTACCCGCTGACGTCAATCCTCACTCCTGCATGTATATAAGCCCGAGCTTTCCGCTCAATAAACGAGACTTGATCAGACTCCTGTCTTGTCTCCATTTCTTGTGTCTCTTGTCTCTTTATCCCACTCTCCCCATCTAGGGTCTCCGTTGACTACCCGCGGGTCGGGACATGTATCAAATATATTTTGAGTCCTTATGTTTTCAGGACTAGAGATACAGTTGCAAACAAAACAAAGTCATCTCTTCTCATGGAACTTGCATATTAAATACAGATATTGATAGATGTTACTTTGATGTTTTAATGAAACTGGTGTTCTGGAAATTGAGAACCTTCCTAAGTACATATCAGAAGTTCTAGGTTTGTTTTAAAATACTAGTTGGAGCTTAGTCAAATTATGTGTTGGTGATTCTTGCTTCTAGCCTCTCTTGGCCATTCTCTCATTAAGAAAAGCAGGAATAAAAATCCTCTATCCATGTTCCCCTTTTTCATTACACCTAAAAGCTACAGTATAGCGTTTATCTATCTTCAGCATAGCTATGGATATAAAATTCTATCTACTTGGATCCTCAGATAGCTAATAAGCACCTGAGAGACTTTTCATGCAAATAGCAGGCAGAGCCTCAAAGACATAATCGAATTAGTAGACTGTGGAGTCATACAGGCCCTCTAGGACTACAGAGATGTATGAAAAAATCTAACTTTTTAAAGAGGTAATGGCTAATTGAAATGGAGTAGGTAAAGAAAAATTTTTACTCTAAATTGCTTTGTTGTGAGACCCCCTCCTTTGCGTATGTTGTAATTTCTTGTAGTGGCACTTCTTTAAACAAGACCTCATTTGACTCTCAGCTGTTCTGTGTTCAGGTGCATCTCAAAAGATTGACATCTTAATGAAAAAGTACATTATCATGTGTCAAAGTGCATAGTGGTTAAGAACAAAGAAAGACCATATACAAACAACCTGCAACCTCAGTAGGGATGATTTGCCTTCAACATTTATTTTACTAAGAACTTTATTCTTCTATGTTTCTTGAAATCACCCACCCTACATATAAGGGTTTCATAAAAAGGAGCCCAAAAGCACCATGAGAACAGATTGATTTGTATGACTTAGACAGATTGAATAGTTCTTTTTTCCTCCCTGCGGTATTGGGGATCAAAGTCAGGACCTTGCGCTTGCCAGGCAGGAGCTTATTCCACTGAGCTATATCCCCAGCCCCCAGATTGAATAGTTTTGATTTTCTTGTTATTGTTAGTACCACAAACATTAGGTTATTTAAATTATAATAAAGAAGAAGGAGAGATTAAGGAATATACACAGAAGAAGAAACATTGTGCTTTACTAATGAATGGCTAGGGCAGTTTTGCTGACTATCTGAAGGTAAAGAACTATGCAGAATTCCATTGCTCTGCCAGTTCTAATTAACTTTTGAAAAGATGAACTGCTGACAACATGGTATAGAGAAATCCCAGAGAGCTTTCCTACTTCCCTTCAGCTCAATCCTTCAAAAATCATTTTGAAGTAAAGTGCCAACATATGATAAAGGCAACTGTCAATTTATTTCTCCAAGCATGTATTTGCTCTTCACTCCTATGTTGAAATCTGTTAAAGATAATCCTTAGATTTGTAAAGTTATCTTGGAATTCTTTAATTTATAAACATATCTTACTATGCTAATACCTTACAGATAACCTTAAAAATAATTCCACAAAGTTAGTGGCAGTGTACGCACTGAAAAATATAAATAGTGCCCCATGGGAGGTGGCCCAGTTCTGGACATTCACATCAACATGGTCACATCTCTCCTATTTCTTTGTAAGACAGTCAAACTCTCCAGAAGTTCTAGTGATATTTGCATTCAGAGGGAGTGCAAAAGGACTCCAGATAAACACAGATAACACTTGGTGGTAGACCTGCATGTATGGTTGTTGTATAACCAATTTTAATATATTTGTTTTATTTCTAAGTGAGTAGAAAAAAGTATAGCATTTTATGCCATAAATCATCTGCAGATTATAAAATTATCCATTAGATTTATCTTCCTGCTCCTGCCCCATAACACTGGTTTGCAATAATTCACTATTGATTCATAATCTAAGTTCAGGGAAAGGCCTGCCTTCTCCAACTGTGATAAGATTGAGTCAGAACACACACACACACACACACACACACACACACACACACACACACAAAGAATGATTACTTCTAATTTATTTTTTATTATTACAAGTCAATAATAATAAGTGAAATAGGGAAAATGTTGAAAGACAAATGTGCCATGATCTTGTAGATATGTAGAATATAAAAACGGTGAATTCATAAAGCAAGATGAGACTGTCAAGCTTGATTGTCTACTTGATTGTCTTGAGAGCTGCCCAGTGGACTGGTGGAGCACACATTTGCATGGGTGATAGAGGCGTGGCCTCGGGCACTGTATCTGGTCTTTCCCTCTTTCTCCTTTTTTGTTTCCTTGCTCTGATTCTCAGCTAGCTTGGAAAAGCGGCTTTGTTCCCCTATCTGCTTTCACCATCCTATTCCTGCCTTAGAGCCTGCTGACCATGAAATGAATCTTCTGAAAACACGAACTAAGTTATGTTATGACTGTCGGGTACTGCATTCAAACAACAAAGGGAGCTCATAAACAACGGGACTGGAGAAGTGCCTGAACCTGATTTTGTGGTTTAGAAGCCTTTGAACCTGGTTTTTAGGAGGTCTTTGGAAAGATTTGTAGATGCTGGGAAGAGAATCCTTCAAAAGCTATAAGCAGAAATTGATGGGTGATTCTAGCCAGAACTTAGAAGTCCAGAATGATGATAGGTGAGGAAACTTCAATTTAGAAGAAAGACTTAATTGCTAGCTGGACTAGAGGCCCTGTGTGGGACACTCTGACACAAACAATTTTCTCCATCTTGTCCATGTCCTGAGACTTTGGGAGACTGCAATTAAGGGCAGCAAACAAATTGATTTGAAGGAGGAAATTCAAAGGCAGTCCAATGTTCAGGCTGCAGTATACATACAGCTGGCTGCTTTTAGCCAAGGGTACAGTGAGAGATAGAGACAAAAGGAAGAACAAAAAAATCAAAAAACTTAAATTTTGGCAGAATAAAGACTGTGTGTAAGTTGGAAGTCAAAAGAGGTGTCTGCAGAAGAGATCATAGTCACTACAAGAAGCCAAGTACTTCGAAATGTCTTTTTAAAAGTCCAGGAATCAGCAAGACCCTGCCAACACTGTCTCAAAGCTACAAAAGTGTAAACCTGAACTCTAAGAGGACAGTCCCCTGCTCAAGAAGGATCTCCTAAAGAACTGTACTCAGTCATTCAACAACTCAGGAGCAGCTGCAACTTCAGCCATGGTCCAAAAGGGCCTGGCTACTCCCTCTCTGAAAGTAGAGCTTGGTGTCTTCCTTTTGAAGCTGGTTTCATAGGCATGTAGGATGTAAGAGCTGTGGGGCCCGAGCCAGGGATGCAGCCTATAATTCCAGTACTCTTGGTGACTGAGACAGAAGGACTGCAAGTTGTAGCTCAACCTCGGCAACTTAGTGACTTAGAGATTAAAAAAAGAAAAAGAGCAGCTGGGGATGTTGCCTAGTGAAAGTACTGGGTTCAATCTCCAGCGTGTTATCCCCCCCGCTCCCACACATACATGCATGAAAGCATCCACCCAGGTTTCAGAGGAAGACCTGGGAAGTCAAGCAAGCTCTTCAGAGGGAAATGGGTAAAGCTGAGGCAATAAACACAAGATTTGTTAGCGACTCCAGGAAATCAGAAATGCCAGGAACACGGAACATCTGTCAAAGAAACCTGGAGGACAAGGGTAGAACCTAAGAGAGAAGCCATGTGGGCTGAAACATGCAAATTCACAGGGGCGGAACTGCCCAAGCACTTTGAAATACTTATTTTATCACCATGTGTCCTGGATGTCAGACATGGAGTTACAAAATTTAATACTCACACTGTTGGGTCTTGGTCTTGCTTTGAACCAATTCTTTTCTATTCCTCATTTTGGAAATGGAAATGTTTACCCTGTGCCATTGTGCTTTGGTAATTTGCTTTTTAGCTGGGCCTGATGGCACAGACCTATAATCCCAGCACTTGGGAGGCTGGGGCAAGAGGATCGTTGCAAGTTCGAGGCCAGCCTGGGCTACAAAGTGAGCTCAAGGCCAGCCTGAACAGCATAGCAAGACCCTGTCTCAAGACGACAAAAAAATCAAGTACTTTGCTTTTTATTTTTACTAAGGCTTACAAACAAGAATTTGTCTTGAGCCTCAGAAGATACATGGACTTTGAAAAATGCTGACATTGTTGAGGTTCTGGGGAAGGGCTTGTTGCATTTTTGGTTATGCAGAAGGTATTGTGTCTTGTTAGGTAGAATTGTGATACCGTGTTTATTTGGGAATTAAGTATGATTTTAGGAAATGTGTTTGAGTATCAAACTGCCACTGGGAGGGACATGACCGTTAAGCTTGACTGTATTGATTTGATTGGCTTATAAGCCCCCCAGGGGATTGGAGGGACACATTTCTGGGTTTGTCTGGATGCATCCTGGAGGCATGACCTTGAATAGTAGATCTCGTTCTTTACCATTTCCTTTCTGATGCTGCTCTCCTACTCTGCTTCCTAGCAGCCGTGAACTAAGATCTGCTCAGCCATGCCCATCTGCCATGACGTTCCAGCCTTGGAGCCAGCTGACCATGGACTGAACCCCTGAAACTGTGAGGTAAGTTGAACGTCTCCTCCTTTAAGTTGTATGTGGCCAGTGTTACGTCCCAGCAGTGGGGAAGCTGACTAATCTAAGGAAAGGAATGTCCACTTAAGGTCTGAGGTGGGAGAACCATGGAGATGTTGATTGGAGGGTGAAAAGTTTCAGGAGACTGAATAAATATGCTTTGGGGAAGTATCATACTGTACAGAATGGTGAATATAGTCAATCAAAGCATGGTTAATGTACTTGAGAACTGTTAAGGGAAAATCTTTAAAGTTCTTACTACACATAGCAAAAGGTTGACTATGTGGGGTGATACATATGTTAACCAACTTATTTTGGTTATATATACATATATTTTTTTCCATGAAGATAGAAAATGGGAATGGAAATGGGTTCAGAGTGTTAAGCAGAAGTGGCTCTGTCAGAGAAAGGGTCATCCCATGCTCTGGGGGTTTACTTACGCTAAATTATAGTGGTCTTAGGGAAGAGGAAATAAACAAAAAAAAAGATACGCAGAAGAAAGCTTTCTCATTTGGTGTTTTATTTTGCTTTGTCTCTTTCTAATACTGACTGCTCCCTGAGCATTAGAAACAATGATAGAACTCTTCTTTAGAAGACAGAGGGAGATTCTGAGAGTCTGTGAGGGGGTCACTTCAGTGCCTGCACTTGTGATCAGACATCTATACACACATCACCCACAGAGAGTGCAGCTCAGTCACTAGCTTTATTCTCGTGCAGAAGAGAGTGACATTTTCCAATATCCCTTGCACTGTTCTTGTCCTAAGCACAGAGGCCTCAGGATATAAACAGCTGCCTGATCATGATTATCAAGCCAGTAAGGAGGGCTTTACCCAAGACTCTTGGCAAGAAGCATATGACACAACCTCCCAACCTTGCATGCAGTTGCATATGAAAGATAATAAGAAATAAATTTTCAAGGTAACCAAAATCACATTAGAATTATATGTCTTTACCTTATGTTTATTCACCTCTGCCTCTGTCTAACTCCTTACACATATTCACTAAGGCAAACAAAGAAAATGATGGCCTCATACAATTCAAAACATTAGAAAGAAGGCACTCCCAATTTGGGATTGGGGAGAGAAAAAGTGCAGCATTATCAAGACAATTTAAATGTTAGGAAATCACATGTGTGTCAGTTGATGTTGTGGTGAAATCTATATGTGATCTTAGCTGGCACATAGATATCTGATCCAACGAGTCTAAATGTTGCTATGAAGGTATTTTTTAGTTGTGATAAATTTTAAATCAGAAGACTTTTTAGTAATACAGTTTTCCCTTAGTACTGTCAATAGGTCTCATGGAATTGGTAGAAAACATTAAGGAAAAGAAAAAAAGACAAAGCAGCTCCTGAAAAAGAGAGTCAGCATTTCAACTCTGAAAGCTGTGAGTCCTCCAGTAATAAACCATGCACCCTGAAGTCATTCACGTCACATCATCAGTGAAATTGTGGGATTGTGTATTACACTGAAAAGGACAACTGTGAAGATTTGTAGTAACTGCAAATCCTAATATTGCATCCAAATGTTTATAACTGGATTGCTCCAACTTACTTAACAGAAGTACAGCATTCTGAAAGCATCATCTAAATATTTCTCACTACCTAGATGAAAACCGTATAGAATCAGCTTTGGTGAATACTCTTCTCCATTTTCTCTACTTGCCTCCCATCCAGCTTTCTAATTTCCAAATTCCTGCTCCAAAGCCCACTTGAAGAATCCAACCTGACCTCTGTTCAGCCTGTAAAAGCTAATAATGGGCATCAAGGCTGTTCCACCTGCCTTCTCCTAAAAGCAACATGAGGATCCTTCCTGAGTGCATTTCCGCCCTCCATCCAAATTCCTTCTCTGAAAACGCTTCTCAGCTTCTGTATCTACTTCTACCTGCAAGACGTCCAACACCATTCTCAGACTGTCTGGAGTCATTCACGGATAAAGGGCAGGAGGTGGAGTCTTCCTACTTCTGCCCTCTGTTCCTTGTGTCTAATGCTCCCTGGCCAAAGTGCTCCTGTCTTGACGTGATCCAAGCACACAGACTGTCATAAAGAGTTTCATTCTAGTTTTGGAGCTGTGGAGCCTCATCAACCCTCTCCTCCTTTCCATTCCACGTACAAGAAGATCTGGGAGCTCCTTTTGGTCATGCTGATGGGTTATTTAAATCATATATGGGAACACCTTCCACAGCCCCCCACTAAACTCCAAGCCAACCTCCTCTCCTCACTCTCTTGAGACCTTTGGGAACAGTTTGGGAAGCTTTCTGTGCTCACCCTGAGAAAGCCTCACTATGTGAGAAATAATGGTTCATGCCTTCTTGACACATGTGTGACGTTATCAGTCTTGACATCTTGTTCAAATTTGGGGTAGGAATCCATCCACCTAGCTGGTAGTGTAAGTGTGTGTGTGTGTGTGTGTGTGTGTGTGTGTGTATGCATGTGTGTTTATAACTGGCTCAATATAGTGCTATAGAGCATAAAGTGATAGAACTAGAAGAACATAAGATACTTTAATCTACCCATTTTATTTAACTTATTTCCATTTCTCTTTCTACAAAATTAACATAGCTTAAAATCTTAAGGTAAAGCTTTTGATGGAAAAAGCCCACCTATCAGTCCCCAATATCTACTTCACAATACTCAATAAACTTGAATCCTCTTTTTGATGCACATCTTTACTTTTAAATAATGTGCTTTTGGACTCATATGTTACTATTTGTCTAATAAATACTGACTCAGATTTCTACTATGGGCTAATTCTCAGAAAAAAGATACCACTTACTCAAAATTCTATAGCAAATTAGTAACAGAGACAGACTCCTAGTCTGGGCTGAGCTATAACAAAGATCTTGATGTTTTTCACAAAGTGTAAAATATCCAAATTCTTGGCTGCTTGCATTGCTGGCTGCTGGGAATAACAGATCTGTCTTTATAAATAAGTGCAACTACAGATGATAAGATATACTTAACAGTTTTCTATTTTGTTTAATGTGTCAGTTGTTTCATGAAATGTTAGTTTGCCCTTACATACCTTTATTATTGGCATCTGCTCAAAAATTAAGTGGGAGAAAAGATACAGTACTTTCAAAACCAATAAAAAGTAGTTCCTACTTCATTGCTCCCAGGCTCCTCCACCAGCGGGTCGTGCACATGACACTGTCACCGGGAAATAAGTGGAAGCCTTGTGGGATTTCTTTAGAAATCAAGGAAGGTTCTGGGGTCATACTCAAAGACAGTCTGTGCTTGGTATGGACACGCTAATGCCACAGGAGGAGAACAAGTTCTGCTGATTACATTCTCTATTACATAGTGGAATTAGGTCATGAGGCAAAGCAAAAGCTGTATGATATCTTTCAAAGTCCAAACTGAGAATTTGGTTTTTTAACTGCTAATTGTATGCTAGAGCACAGTTAACAAGTATAATTCTCAAATTCTCTGGTATCTAAAAGTCTCAATAGACTTGAAGCAGATACACACTCCAATTTCTGGGAAAAATCTATGTTTTTCTCAATAGATGTACCCTATCTCTCTTGTCCCTGGTGGTGTTTTCAAACTTAACAATGGCAAGAGATGTTGTACAGCTATTTTGGCAGCTCTGCGATATCTATCCTTGGACTTTTTCTTTTAGGAGATACACAATAATGTTACCACTATTATTGGAGTTTTATTTGGAGTAGAGTATAGCCATACAAAGCAGGACTTCTAGCGTCAAACTTTGTTCAAATACGGCTCTGCAACTTACTAGCTGTGTGATCTTTAGCAAGGGATTCACACTGTCATTTGTTTAGTTTTTTCTGAACTACAAAGTGGAGATAATGTGATGATCTCATGAGGTAATATTATATATGTTTACAAACTGAGAAATGTTAATTTTAGACTATGATAGTTGATGTCATATCAATACTCTGGCTAAGAACAACTACAAAAACTGGACAGAATTAGTTTAAAACCTGTTAAAATGTATGAGAAAACAATAGAATCAATAAGGATCTAAGTACTCAACATCCCAAATAGAGAGACCCACAGGTGAAAAGACATTCTTCATGGTGAAGGAACTTATTTGGAGCTATGGCAACTGCACTGGAATTTTGAGGCTAGTGTTAAAAGTCAGGGACACAAACAGCTATCAGAAAAGATAATCCACAGAAAAATGAGTAGCTATTATAAAAACAATATACCTTAAATTATTGGAAGATTTCCTAAGATATGCATGTAAGAAAAATGAATAATTATAGAAGATATGCTGAGAAAAGTATTGGAAAATAGATGCCTACTTACCTAAGCAGAGTCTTAAGTGTTATAGCTCTAGGAAAACAAATTAGAGATTAGGGCCAATGAAGAGGCGTTTGGGACATTCACAGTGACTTTTAACAGCCTCTACCCAGAGAATAGAAAAACAATACCTACAAGGCTCTGATAGGTTGCTATGTCTTAGATCTGAAATGCCCTCAAAAGGCTCCGTTATGAAGCCTTTGGAGAGTGATGGGATGACGGGGGCAGGCACTTCACTCAGCTGTATACATTAGTGGGTCAATCCACTGATGAGTTTGCAGTTGAGTGTGCTGTTAGGAGGCTGGGCCACATGCTGGATGAAGTGGGTCACTGGGGATGTGACCCTGAAAGATGTATTCTTTTCCTCTAGCATGCTCTTTTGGGCTTGGAGCCAGCTGACCATTGACTGGAACCTCTGAAGCATAAGCCAACATAAACTTCTCCTTCCGTAAGTCATGAATGTCAGGTATACTGTCTCCTCAGTGGGAATCGGACTATTAAATGGCTATATGTCTGCTCTTCCTCATGTATTAAAAAATACTCTCCCTATAAGACATCATCAAGTTTCATATACCCTTTCAGGATTAAACAGCAACAATAACAGTACCATGTCAAGAAATTAAAGTGTAAAACTAAACATTAATAGAAAAAAAATACAGTGTTAGAAACAGCATTGTAGGTGATGTACATATCACAATGATCACACATAGTTTGTAAAATTGGTGATTTTTTTTTAATAAGCAAATACAGATAATTTTACCTCAAAACTGAAAAATATTTTTAAAACTCAATTTCTGAAATTAAAACAGATGAGGAATATGAAACCATAATAAATGCAATATAAATATTCAACAGATAATTTTTAGGAGGGAGAGGTCAAAGTTCAAAATAGCAAAATGGACAGCAGGGGTAGATAAGCTGGTAGGGCTGCAGCAACAAAATATCACCTAGCAAAATACAACAGAGTAATGCCTTACCAGTAGTAATGCTTCTCACAGCTGTGGATCTAGATATTGAAGATCAAGGTGTTGGCAGCTTGATTTCTCTTGACGCCTCTTTCCTGGATTTGCAGATGACCACATTTATTGTTTCCTCACAAGCGTTCCTTTGTATGCTGATGCTCTTGATATTTATTATGTGTCCAAATCTCTTGTGTCACAAGGACACCATTTAGATGACATTAGGGCTTATATTAACAAATCATTTCAGCTTCATCACCTCTTTAAAGACCCTATTTCCAAATACAGTCACATCCTGAGAACACAGGGATTAAAACTTTAACATGTAAATTGTGGGAGCTCATTTAGCTCATAAAAATGGACTAATAGGAAACATTCAGATTCAAAGAAAGAAAACAAAAAAGATAATTTTAAAAAATATATATAAAAGAAGAAGAATATTAAAGACACATGGAATATGTTAAGAAAGAAAACAAGTCTAATACTCTTAAAATAACAGTCCCGAAGGAAAATACAGGAAAGAGGTAGAAGAAGCAATATTTGAAGACATGATACTCATACAATTTCTAAAACTAATAAAAATATTATGCAGCAGTAACATAAATTTTTAAACTATCCTAGAAACATAGTTTAAAGAAAAGCACCCATAGGTATATCACAGGAAGACTGCTCGTAACTGAAGACAGAGACAAAATTATAAAAGCAGCCGGTATGCACACAGGCACATACACCACATGCGCGCACACACGCACACATGCGTGCGTGCGCACATACGGCTCACAGTATTTTCATGGGGAAAAGAAGGGCTGACTTCTCACCAGAAGCATGATAATCCAGAAGAAAACAAATACAGCAAAGTGAGTACTAAAATTGTAAAGTGCTTACTCTGCTTCTAGCTTATGAAAAATGTTATATAAAAGAACAGTGGTTTTCCCAATTTGAATACCAACAGAATAGACCTAAATATAGCCAGGTGGATAGATGGATGCATAGATAGATACACAAATGTATATGAGAAGAGGCACTAAGTCTTAAATAGTTAAAATGCCAGGTGTTATAATTTTGCACATTTAGAGAAAAAGGTAAAAATTTCTATGTAGGCAAAATATATGAAAAATTATTTGAAAAAAATCAAGACACAGTCAAGGGAATGAGCGCTTCATTAAAAATAGAAATAAGTATTTTAATTCTGTAAAAGATATCTTCAAAAGCATATAGCAGGTGTCACTCAGATGGGTAAATTATTGAAAGTTTTATTTTAAGAACTGAAAGACAAAGTGGCGTCAATGATGGCCAATTCTATCGTAACTCATACTAAAAACTGTAGCCAGTATAATAAGGCAAGAGAAATAAAAGTGTTTATAGGTAAGAGGAAATAAAACTTTTATTCTTTATTTGGTCTGTAATCAGATACAATGTGGATATATGCAAGAATTCTCTGAATAAATATTAGAGAAACATGAGTAACAAGTCACTGGTCAAAGAGTCAGCATACAGAGATCAGTAGCATTATAGACTACACCTATGCAACTAAAATTTCAGTGGGAAATACTTAATTTTCAATGGGCGTTTGAAATGTCAAATGGTTTAGAAACAAACCTAATAAGATATGTGCAAAATCTCTACACTGTATTATCTAAAATATTAATAAGTGGTCCACTTCTGATATGGTCAAATGGGATATTCTCAGAACAACTACACTGTATATAAAAGATATAATTACTGTCCAGAAATTGGGAGTGGGGGGCACATCTGAATGTCATCATAAACAGATTTTAAATGGGAGACATCAGGTAGGAGAAGTGCTGGATGTGACATCAGTTTCTCTAATTGTAATGGATTTAAACTGAGGTCAGGCTGCATGGGGTCAACATGCAGAAATACTAAAACTCTGTGCAGAATTTTCAATCTTTCTGACCTGAAGAACCAGAGACTGCAGAGTCAGCACTCCTTGTACTTTATAATGTTCCAATTTAGGTTTATTGAATCAACCCTTTATCGCTGGGAAACGTCTTTTCGGCCTCTGGCAGTATACCTTTTTGTTAAAGGTACTTGGCTCATATTGTTACAGCTCCTGCAGGGAAGGGGTGGCTAAAGGAAGCCAGAACTTTTCTGGGTTGATAGAATATTCTGTTTCTTCATCTGTACAATGGCTACATGCGTATGTTCAGTTTGTGAGAATTCATTAAGCTATTCTCTTATGGATGTGTACTTCTGTGCATGTGTTTTGTGTTTCCAGGGCATTTTCTAAAAGTTTTTAGGCAGCCAAGTAATTTAAAAAGTACTCAAGGTTGGAGCTGGCAGAATCCACAGAATCAGAGACATCAAATTTTGGGCAGCAGTTGCCTTGGAGAATCTAGAATTCCAGTACCCCACTAAGTATGCATAGAACAAAGTCTGGCAACCAATCTACTACCTTGTGTAGAGCTCACAATGTTTAGTTGTTGATGTAATTAATGAGATTATGTCTGCCAGTTAGTTATTCTACCCGTCTGGTTTGTACTCATTTTGATCTTGGATAAAGGAGGCAACAGAGAACACAATTTAACATCATTTATCCTCTGAGCAAATGCAGCCCTTAATCAGGTACCAAAAGCGTTTTCTAAGAGGTCATCCTCTGCCAGCAATGTGGACTTTCATGAGTAGGAAAGCCCTGAGAGTGGAGGTGGAGGTGAGAAACTGTTCAACTTAAGCAGCATTGCTCAGAAAAATTATTGCTAACAAAGACTAAGTAGTAATCCTAAGGACTTTGTTAGCTCTGGTAACACTTGCTGAAATGTGAACTAATGAGTGGACACATACACCTTGGATGAAGCTATATCAAATTTGAGAGAGAACAACCTCAGAGGACTAAAGGTTCCGAATTCTGAAAGAAAAAGGCAGGACAGATAAGTTTTAGACATGGCACCCATCATGCCCCTTAGTTGGTTTTCAGTTGGTGTTAGTAATAATCCCAAAACATAAAGAGGTAATGACAGATATCTTCAGGAAAGTCAGACACAGCATTCATTGCATGATCACTATATTCAGATTTTAGGGTAGGAAAATATTGTCATAGGCATAATGCGGAACTGCTGGGCAGTTATTCATCCACCCAGTGGGTTGGACTGAATTTTGGCATCAACAGTGACACCAGCTGCTCCCTTTAGAGCCATGAGGGGCAGCTGCAAACACGGTTCAAACCCAGCTCCCTGTAGAAGCAGCAGCATTCCTGTGGGCGGCTACTATGGGAACAAGACCAACAACAAGTGCAGCCTGGCCACCAGCTTCGGAGAGCGCTGCCAACTAGCTTTCCCAGAACAGAGGTGTGAGTCAACAATAGAAAATAAGCGGGGCTTGAGGCGGGAACTCGAAGCAGGAGCCACAGAGGTTTGAGGCAAGAAAAGCAAAAGTGGGTCACTGAATCAGAACAACACAGGGCCAGGACACATCCAAGATTAAGCCAGTTGATGGAAAAATCACAACAGTAAAATTCAGTGCTCAGCTTATAATGGTGGAAAGGTAAAGTTGGGATGGGTGAAGAGTTAAAGAAATAGTGGGAAGCTGATTTAACTCTGAGCTGGTTAATTTTTTTCATACCAAAAGTGACTTGGTGCTACGGGTTTATATGAAATGGAAGCAACAGTATGTCATAGTCTCACAGCTGTCATACAGCAATGGCAAGTCATGTGCAATCCATCTGCATAGCACTCTCAACCGGGTGAGGAGTGAGCGGCAGGGGACTTATGGTTAAGGTACAGCTCCTGCTGCACCCCTACTGCCCAGCTCCCGCACACCAAGGGTGATGAGAGTTCGTGGAGACTTTGTGAGTTCAGCCTAGTTGGAGCAGATTAATTCACGCTTCCCCTATAAAGGGGTTAATACTGATCTCTCAGAACCAGTTGGGTCTCCCAAGCATGGATGAACTTCCACAAGCTTGAGTTGTTATGAAAATGTGAGCTTGACCCCTCTCTGGTCCTTTGCTTCCTCTGTCACCATGTGATCCTGTGGAGCACCACCTCAGTGACTCTCCTTGAAAGAAAAGCAATTGCCACCATTTTGGCTGAGCCTGACCCTGTTTCCATGTACTGATATATACAGAGCTGGCTGGGACTTTTCCTTATCCCTTCAGTTGGCTTTCAGCAATGCATATCGGTCTAGCCAAGGAGCTGATGGTAAGTTTGGAGGTGGCAGGTGTGTTTCCTGGAAACCCTTGCTCCCAGTTGCTCCCTTGAGTGAGCCTGGATAAGGAAGAATGTGTGAGCCAATGATCCACACTGTCGGCCTTGGGAAAGAGGCCATGACTTCCTGGGGTTTCAAAAATGACACATCAGAGCTGAAGCACTGACTCCAAAACATTAGATACTCCCTCCGTTGTGTTATGCAGATTACTCTTCATGCATATCCTTCTCTCTGCATATTGCACAGGGGATTTCAGGCCTCCTACCTGGCCCAGCTCAGGGCACTCACCTATTTCCCATGGTTCTCACTGTCACTCAGCCTCAAGTCACTCAATAAAACCTAGGTTAAGTGCTGGGTATAGGCCTTTGTTACAGATGGCCGTCATCATGGCTGGACTCAGGATCCCTTGACTCCCCATAACTATAAATATGCTTTAGTGTCTTTGTTCTCACCATGGGTTGCACTGGAAGTGGTAGATTGGAATTGACTCACTAGAATTGCAAGAACTTTTTCATAGGGTTACAAATACAAACTTCCTGGGCCGTGATGAGGACCGGGAAGGGCTCTCTAAATTATCTTTCACAGATGCAACCTCACTTGTTATGTCTGGTGGCCAAACGATGCTCACTGGAAGCCAGCCACAAGGGGCCACCTGATCTTGGAATTTCAGTCTCTAAAACTGTGAGCTAAATAGACATCTTTACTTTAGCATGTTCCCAGCCTCTGGTGTTTATTACAGCAACACAGAAAACAATATACTCACTAAGGTATTAGGTATCTGAACATGCTTGGGCTGCCATGCAAAATACCATAGATGGTACTGACTAAACAAGCAAACTTTATTTTCTCGAAGTGGAGAGAAAATCAAGGGTAGGGAATTCAATATCAAAATGCCTGATTATTGGTTCCTGGTGACAACTCTCTTCCTGGCTAGCAGACAACTGCCTTCTTGTTAGCAGAGAAAAGGAGCTCTGCTATCTCTTCTTATGAGGTCAGAATTTCTATTGCATTAGGTCTCTAACCTTAAGACCTCATTTAACATTAATTATCTTCTTATGAGCCCTGCTTCCAACATACTCACAAGTACAAGGTGAGAGCTTCAGCATAGGAATTTGAAAAGAAGACACAATTAAGGCCATAGTGCCATCTAATCATTTAGAAAATTACTCCTCTAAATGGGCCAGTGAGACATCTGTATAAGCCACGTCCTGCATTACAGACTGCACACAACTGCACACAGACTATTGCAGTCATCAAAAATGGCATCAATAAAATCAAGGTTCTTCAAGTTGGAAATTAGAGATTCTAATTGGTAACATTGGGGTGGGTTTTGGAAAGGTTTGTCTTTGTACAGTTAATAAGTGCATCAGGTCCTTCGGATGGAGACAGTCTGTGATCATATCTTGAAAGACCTTCCTCAGACATCATATTGAAAGTTTAAAATCTATTCTTATGGCATTCATTTTTGAAGAGCCATATTTCACCATAATGATTCCAGAAAATGTGTTTTCTCCTAACTGTCTAGGCCAAGCTTTTGAGATAAGTGATAGTTTGCAACTAAGTAGAACTGATATTCTTACTACATAAAGATCACAAACTGTCCAAATATATCATTGATAAACATTTATAGTATGTTGGCTGCAGGCAAACCTTTGATTGGGGAGATGAAAATTTTTACTGGTGAAGATGAAGGAATAATCTTAGAATTACCTTTCTGTGAGTCCCTTGCCAACCAAGGTACTTACTTGATTTTCCATTGGGAAGGACATTGGTAGAGTGAGGAAAGGAGAAACATGGACATTCTAGGAGCTGAAGACAGGAGGGTGTGATGGCTGCTTGGCTTCCACCAGTCCAACTTTAGGGAAGTGAAACAATGTCCCCAGGAGAGCAGGGACAGGAGAGAGCTGGACTCCAGCCCAGGGAGGGTAACAGCTTTTGTTTCTCTGGATAACCCTTTCTCTCCAGGACTTCTTAGTGGTCTCTTTACTGTATTGACTTCTGCCTTTCTGACATCTGTATGAGCAATTCCTTGATTTCATTGCTCCCTGGTTAAAAAAATAGTTTCTGGTTTCCTGTTTCGCTAGCTGGACACTGCCTGCCATAGCTGGTAAGCTGTGCAGCTATGGCAAGCTATTTTTCTCAGCAATCTGTTCCAAGACTCTGTGAAAGACCCAGGAATATAAAAATAGATACACAAGAAAAAGTGTTATCTTTCTTTTTAAAATAAAATGGTGTCATTTTGTCATCATTCTGCAATTTATACACTGTTTTTAAAGGTCCTTTCAATTAATTGTAATATTAATTCTAGGTTCAATTTATATTTTTAGGTTTCCAGTTGAATCATAGTTTTATATAGTACATTAATTGTCTTGTGTCCTATAAGAAATGGAAGAACTTTGACCTGAACTCAAATTTTTTTAATTCTAAGAGCACAGCTTTTTTGCCTTACATCCTAAAAATTTAAGAAAAATCACATTCAAATAAAAAAATTGTTTGGTTTTGTAAATTTTGATGGTTCATAAAAAGAAAATTTGCATGTTAGCTCAAATGTACTGCTTTCTCTATAAAAATGACTATAATATTTTATTGTCTGAGCATATTCAAGAGTAAATTCTTTCTCTGGGTCTTAACATCTTCTTAAAATACATGAATTTAAATACGGCACAAAAAATTAGTAATCGCTACTAACCATGTTTCTTTGACTTTAATGAGTGATTCTTATTGTTAAACTCTAGGATTGTTGTTAGGGAAAATACAAAGATTTTTCATCATCTGAGATAATGAGAGACAGCATGTGGCCTCCACAGACCGTCTCAAGCTTACAAAATTTTTTCACACAAGATCACGCTTACACATTCTGACAGGTTACACCATTTCCCAAGATGACCCACCATCTGGCCAAGGGAGGAAAACAATATGGGCTCTGTTTTTATTTAAATATCATGTTATTTTCCAGCTGAAAGTCAATAAATATGTATCAGAGCATAGGAGCTTATAGGTTGTGACTATAAATCATGAAGTGTATTTAAATTTGTGACAAGACCACAGAAAGACGTAAAGATGAGCAATTACATTACCAACCATCACTTTATTTTTGAATAACAGAAATAACGATTTATAAACTAAGGACGTGAACATTTCAAGAGTGCTTTTTCTTGGTTTTAACTTGAGGTCCAGATGAACCTGTGAGATCTCTTTCAGATATGAAGACAGAAAAAAGACATAGCAAAGTGTGCCCTCATGCAGCCTTACCACAGATAAGGCTCTCATAAATGCTTTCGCCAAGGACCAATTGGCTTTGACTAGGATGCTGACTTATAATGACTGTCACATGATTTTATCAGAAAGAGCATATGGTACGTTTTAGGTAATTTTCTGTTAGTGAATGTCTTTAAAATTATATACCAGTTCATTATTTTTTTAGTCCTTAATTGTTCATTGTTTCCTTCCACTTCCTAAAAGTAAAAACATAGGCAATTTTAAATGCTTATTCAGGCAGCAGAATGTGAAAAGACCCATATTCAGAATTAGATTGTAAAACTCATCTGGAAGAATAGGCACAGGCGTGAAGCTTTACAGAGGAGAAAAAGAAGAAAGAGCTATATGAAGTAGGGGAGTGGATCAAAAAGAAGAATCAAGATATACTACAGACAGGTACAGATTTCCTAGGATAAATGTGATCATTATGTATATCAAACATGTACTGATAAGATTAATTCTTTAAAAAGAAGTGCAGGTGAAGAAATCATCAGAGTAAGACCTTTATTTCATGTTTTCATAGGTATTTCAAAAGAACTTCATCGGTTACAGGATTACTGGGGGCTGCAAGTCATTGTCCTCTCCCCTTCCAAAGCTTACACATTTTGCATTTGGCAGAAACCTCTGCTTCTGGGAGCTCCAGGAAGTTGTTACTGCCAGGGAATTCGGAAACTGGACCGAGAAGTCAGGTAATCTGCTTAATTATAACTGGATCTTCTTGCATATTCTTTGAATTTCTGCAAGTTAGTCTTATGTTCTACATCTGAGTTTTCTTGTTGATTACCTTGAAACAACTCTGATTTTGGTAAAAACAATAAAATTCCTAAAAGTGAGAGTGCCCAACTGTTAATTAACCAAGCTGATTTACCAACCCTAGTACCCCAGGAGACTAAGCTGTCTCTCAGTCCCATTACATACTCTGATACAGCAATGGTCATGTATTTAGACAACACTAGGTAACACAGAGACCTAAAGATTTAACATTTGTATTAATTAAGTCAGTGAGAGATACACTGTGTATTACATACAGGAACTTGAAGGCTGAACTAATTTTTTTACAAGCAATCTTTTTATCAAGTCATCATAGACTTTCCTTCCTTCCTTCCTTCATGATAGAGAGCACATGAGAATTTTCTGAGCTGGGAAGAGCTAGTTTTATCGACATGAAGTGGGTCTCAAGTAGTGATATATGCATGGATTCATGAAGAATTTTGTCTCTTATGTCTAATGGACTGAGCAGCTTTGTTGAAGATAACTGTAGGTAATATAGCAACCATCGTAAATTTCTATCATTTTGTCTTGAGGTCATGTATCATTTTTGTTATTTTTGTGTTGTTTTGATTTTGTCTTCATTGTTTCATCAGCTTTTTTAATTTTTGAAATAAAAAAGACAAAAAAGAAATTTTGTCCTATATGTCACTAAATACTAAGTCAGGCCTTAGCATAATTCAAGAATTACTAATCTTTACTTCTGAAATCTGTTTTTGGGCTATTTTCCCTTTCCTTGATAATTGAGTAAGTGTAAGCATAAAACTTATGCTACAAATATACTACAAATGTGTCCACATACTAACAAGCCTTTTAAAACTTTTTTTAAAAAATTTTAACATCCTTTTATAAAGTACTTTTAAAGAGTAAATTCAGGGCCAGGGATATAGTTCAGTGGCACAAGTACCTGTCTAGCAAGTGCAAGATCCTAAATTTGATCCCCAGTACCAAAAAAAACCCAAAAAGAGTAAATTCATTGTAACTGATAATATCATGTAATCATGGTATATTATAGTATACACTCCTCTCATTATACAATTTTCTACTACATACTAATATATCTTATAACTTCACATTTGTATTTTAGGGGAAAGTAGCACTATTTTTCTTCAAAAGTTATTATATCTATTTAATGAGGTAGTTCAGATAAAGCCCTTAGCACATTGGCTGGCTGCCCATAATAAACATTTATTAGATTAACATTAATCAATTCATAATTCCAAGTGTGAATGTGAAGTTCAAATGAGATAACAATAGAAAGGAAGACACTTCCATCACTATATACACCGAAGTGCTCTCCCTTTATACTTGGCCAGTCTCTGAGCTCAATTCAGAGAACTGAGCTACTACACTGACTTGAGAGTAAGAAAGCAGGAAAATAAGTCATTCAAATCATTCGTCAATTTCATCAAATGTTATACTGAGAAGAATATATGGAATAATTCTATGACACTGAGCTGTAATGGACATTCTAATGAAGTGTTCAGTAAACAATGTTTAATTCAAGTCAATAAATATTGTTTGGTAATTATAACCTCCCTTTCTCTGTGATCACATATAAAATTTTTAAAAATGGTAAGTTTAATTAGTACTGGATTTCATTATAATAGATTTATTCAAACTATAGTGTTCAAATTAATGTGTTCTAGAATCATAAATTGTATTGCTACTAGAAATAATTTTTCTTAACAGAATTCAGGGTCCTGGTAGATTAAAGAATTTAGAAAATGCCTTTCATTTAATTGTATGACATGAAAGTAGGTAAGGAATGAAATAGATCACAGAGAAAAATCACTCACAAATTTATCTAGCTAAACACATAAAAGTTTTAGGAGTGCAGATATAAAAAAGCCATATTATTGAAAGTGTATCTTCAGTCATGACTCTTAGATGGTAAATAATCAAGTAAATAAATTGGATAATATTGAAACTTTTATCTAAAAATAGTCAAACATGAATAGAAGAGTAAATTTAAAAAGCCTAAAGCAAACACAGTGATATTAAAATTATTAAATAAGGTGATATAGCATATGACACTAAGATCACATTTTCACCTATCAAACGAATATTTGATAATTCCCAATGCTGGCTAGGATGCTTTTAATAGATATATCTTAATTAAATTGTAAGTTATTATTGATCCTCAAAACAATGGTTATTAATATCCAAAATAGTGACCATCAGAGCAGAGAATGGTACCAGAAGTTTTTAAAAATTTCATTTTATAATGTTACGTGACTCAGTTAGTCAGGAAAACATAGTCATTGCAAACATTTAAATAGCATTGTTAATAATAACTCCTCAATGTATATGAAATAAAATTACTAGAACCTTGAGAAGAAGCAAATAAACTCACAATTGTAATCAAGATTTTCAGTCATGTTCTCTCAGTACTTTGTAGAACAAGAATACAGAAAGAACTAAATATACAGAAAGTTTGGATCCTGCCAACTAACCTGATATATATATATATATATATATTACGCTCCAAACAAGAGCAACACAGTGAACATGCTTTCCAAATTCATATGAAACTTCTATCTAGATGGACTGCACTCTGAGACACAGAACACATTCTGAGCTGTAAAACAAGGCTCAGGAGATCGAAAGGGTGCAACTAATACAAATGTGCTTCCTGATCACAACAGAAACCAATGGCAGAAAGATCTCCGAAAATTCTCTGCTGAGTAAATGAATATTATACATTTATTCAGCATGTGGGCTAAGGAAAATAAACAGAAGAAACATTAGAGAGTATATGGAATTAAATGAAAATAGAAACACAATGTATCAAGATTTGTGGAATAACATTAAGGACAAATACTTAGGGGGAATTTATAGCACTTAACCCCTGTACTAGACAAGAGCAGGTTCAAATCAATAGCTTCAACCCTCACTCTAAGAAACAAGATAAAGGAGATGAAATTAAGGTCAAAATTTAAAAAGAAGAAGGAGACTACTGAAGATCAGAGTACAAATAAAGAGAGTTTTAAATATGAGAGTGGAAATCAATGCATCAATGGGATTAAAGAGCAGAAAATCCATAGGGAAAGCAGTGAAACCAAATCTGGAGCTTTGGGATGATTGTCGTAACTGATACACTTCTAATCTGATTGACCAGGAATAAATGTCAGGAGGTTCAAGTTACTGCTATTAAAAATGAGGAGGTGGCATCACTGTAGGTTTGCCTAATAAATGGGTAATAAAGAAATAGCACGAAACACTAGCAATACATCCATCAACTTTGATGAGATAAACAAATTCTTGAAAACACCTCAAGGACATTTTATCAAATCTTAAAGAACCAATAACAACAGCCTTATAAAATCTCTTCTAGAAAACAGAAGAGAAATAAACATTGCCCAGGTCATCAGAGACCAGTATATCCTTAATAAAAAACTTGACAGACGCGGCAATAAAGGCAGTAAAAGCATTAAGGCCTCAAGGAAGACAAGGACGGAGGGGGCGAGAGATGAAGGGAGAAATTCCAGACCATATGCCTCATGAATAAGGAAACAAAAGTATTTAAGAACATGGTGTCCAGCACTGGTATCACAGTCTGAACAGTGAAAATATAAAGACACCAGAGAGGCAGCCATGTACAAGCCACGGAGAGAGGTCTGGAAGAGATCAACTCTGCCAACAGCTTTTTCATGGACTTCTAAGCTCCAGACTGTGAACAAATAATTTTTTATTGTTCAAACTGCTTAGTCTGTGATGTTTAGTTATAGCAGTGCTGCTACGGGTGACATATTAAAGCCACCAATAAATAAAAAAGATAGTCCATGAAAAGGTGGGGGTTTTGTACGCATTATGGTTGGTTACTTGAGTATCTGTAAAGTAATCAATGTAACTCATCATTTTATGAAAACAAATACTGCACGTGCTCACTTAAGTTCATGAAGCATTGGACACTGTGGCTTATGCAGGTACTCTCAGCTAAGTAGCTCAGACAGGAGGATCACAAATTAAATCCCAGCCTGGCATATTAATGAGATACAATTTCAAAATGAAAAAATACAAAAAGGTCATGGATGTAGCTCAATGAAAAGGCCTGATTTTAATTTCTAGCACTTAATACATGCATACATACATATGTATATACATAAAAATCATTTGAAAAAACTTGATACCTGTTCTTCATGAGGGGAAAAATGTCACTGTTAGCAAAGTAGGAAAGTACCCGAAATGTATAAAGGTGATCTACCAACAATCTAACAACTTCTTAATAGCACTGACCTTAAGGAAAGGGCAAGAATTATTTTTCTCCCACTGCTATGCAGTAGTGTTCTGAGGAACAGCCATTAGTCAATAAAAAAACAAAGCAATAAACATTTCTCAAACCCAGACAAGAACATCATGAGAAAAGAAAACTGTACACTATTTCCTTATATAAAACCTTGGACAATTCATACATTAAAAAGTCCAAGTCCTTGAAGTTCTGTCAGAATGTATGAGAGAGAGATTGTTTGATTCCTAGAAAACAACTTTAATGTAACATGCAAAAAAATCAGTCAAATGAATTCCCTACTTTAAAACCACTAAATAAATGATCATCTTAATAAAGAAACATTATTTGAAAAATTCAATACATGATCACAAATACTTGCAAGCTTATTAGTGTTGAAAGTAAGAAACTTTCACCTATTAAAAGGCATCTAAGAAAACTAAACGGTATTTTCCTAGTAAACATTAAAATACTAGAAATAAGCCAGGAATGGTTCATCCCTTTTATATTCATTGTTATCCTGGAAGTCCCAGGCAGCATAATGAAGCCAGAACAAAAAGCACGAATATCAAGGGAAAAAGCTATTCTCAATCAACTTTTTTTGTGTTTAGAAAACGTACAGAAGGAATATTATAAATGATTTTATTATATGCATCAAGATCTCTTGGTACAACCTCCGGTAAATTGTCATCAATTATACTTTTATATACTTTATAAGAAATGCAATTATATAAGTAATGCTATTACCTAAAATTTTTTTAAAATGTAAATAATTTATTGGCAACTATATAGATCACTTACCTAAAACTATAAAACATTTCTTAGAAATATTAAAGAGCTACATAAATGCTTACGGGCAGGAAGAGTATATATTGTGGTGTCAAAATTATAATTTCTCATCAAAATCTTTATACCAGTAGTGATTGACAGTTGGATACATAGGAGAGTAACACTAAAAGAATTAAAATACACAAAACTATCTACAAAAGAGAAAAGCTTGAGAACTTTTATTATACAAAATGTAAGGTGAAACTAGTCATTAAAAGAAGGTCATATTAGCATAATTATAAACATATATTAGCTGAGCAAAATAGTCTAGAAACAAATATATTAAATTTCTTTTCAAAAGACCTTGGAAAATAATCCAATGGGGGAAGCCTTTTAACATATGATATTTTAAAAGTGGAGGTCTGTTGAAAAATAATAAAAATGTGGAACTTGATCTCTAATTCATATTATACATAAACTTAATTTGAGGTAGGATTGTAGCCTTAAGAATGAAAGGTAAATTATAGGGCACCTATAAGCAAACCGTGTTGGTTTGGGGCATATTTTGCAAGGAGAACAATATATAATACAGGACACATAAGCTATTTATAATAATCACCCAAAGAACGATATACAAGAGAGTGCAGAAAATCTGTCCATACAACATAGACCAAGGAAACCAGCTGAGAGCCTGAATCCCACAATATCCTGCATGAATCCAGCTGAATACCTAGAGGCCATAATAATGTCTCCCGTGAATCCAGCTGGAGGCTCAGAGCTCATAACAATACCTCATGCAGGCCTGTTTCATGGATCTACCCTGCGAAGGCCCAAAGATCAGTGGTGGAATCTAGAAAGTGTGTGCCAGCAGTCTGAAGGATCTGTGCTAGCAGGCTGAGGGATCTACACTGGAGCTAGGAAGCAATGCTCAAAGTAAGAACTGGAACTTCCCTGAAAAGTACCACAGCCATCCTCAGCAACAGTGAGGTCCTGAGCTCCTCCAAAGATCAATATGGCTGAATTTCCATCAGGGAAGACAACGCAGCAAGTTTCTTCAAGAACCTGAGCTGTGCACCTTCTTCCCCTCCAGAGCCAGGAACTGATGCTCAGAGTGAGGACCAGAGTTCCCCCAAAGTGAACCAAAGCCATTCTCAGTGCCAACAAGGCCCCGAGCTCCTGAAAGGACGAAAACAACCGAGTTCATCGGGAAAGCCAGCATGATGAGCTCCTACAACAGAACCAACAGCTCCTTACCACTTCCACCAGTTCCAACAGCCTTTCTCCGCTCCCAATAGGCTTTTTTTGCTCCCCAAAGCCTTTTTTCTTCTTCTCCAGGTCTGCCTCTTGCGCTGCTGGCAACAGTCCCCAGGTGGCCTCCCACACCCAGCACCACGCTGACTCAGTTCAGCCGGGGGTTATAAGTTGACCACCCGTTATCTATCCACTACACAAACAGAAAAATAACTTCATAACTTTGAGGCAGGTGCAAACTTCTGGGAGAGATCACAAAGGTACTAACATCAGAGAAAACACTCAGTAATCCCATTTTAATTAACGTTAACAACTTCTTATCATATAAAAATCACCATTAAGAATATAAACAGAGCAACCCACAGCCTGAAAGAAAACAGTCATCACACACACACAAATATTTGCAATGTATCCTACATATTTGGGGAGGGGAACTGGTATGTGTTACGTACATGTGCCAATTCTCTGCGGTGAATATGATCATATATACTGCAGACATGTCCTACTATAAGTAAAAAATGATGTCCTATATATTTCTCTCTGATGTAATAAAACTCTTAGTTATATATAAGAAAATAGATCAATTTCCCAAAAGGAAACATGACAGAAGACAAACTGAGAGTTCACTGAAAGTGTCATATAAATGACTAATAGCCCTAGCACTGGAGTCAGCCTTATCCTCGATAGGAGAATTTCAAACAAAAATTTCTAAAATGTCACCTTTTCCCTAACAGGTTACCAATTTTTAAAAATGCTGCTATGCATTGACAGGATCCTATGGCATATTCAGAGTAATGCATTACTGATGGGAGTATAATTTCAAGTCAATTGGCATCTTTATGAAATATTCATCAAACTTTAAAATCCATACATTTTGTAATAGTGTATCAGAGCTCTATAACTACCAGCACACGGTCCACTCTTTTTTCTCAATAAGATAACATGAATGTAGCTACCTGAATTGAAAGCTGTACTTCTTAACTGTACCTAGTAACCAAGTGTGGCAATGTTAAAAAGTTCTAGAGAATAGAATATACATGGAATGTTTACTGCAGAGTCAGCAGAATATTCCCTTAAAAAGATCTGACTCAGCCAGAAAGAGTTCCTCTTTGCTTAAAACATAAATGTAGAGGTTGGACCTATAGAATACTTTATAAATACAAAACTGAGAATGGAAGGCTGATAAGCTGAGTGTGTGAGACAAAAGAGATGACGGTGTGACCTTCATAAAAATGGTGTCCTATAGTTCTAGCACTATAGTGCCTCCTGACTAGTTCCTTCTTTAGAAGGACTAAAATTTAAATAAAATTCTTCAAAATGCTTGTGTATCCACCACTAGAAGACTGTGTAAATAATAGCCATTTTGAACAACACTGTGTAAACATCATTGGATTCTTAGCAGATCAGTAAAGCACACTCCTGGGTATGTCTGGGTGGGGCATGGAGGCATGATCTTGGGTACTATACATGGCCCCTTGCCTGTTTCTGCTTGTTACTATTTCTCTGCTCTGCTTTGTGCCTACCATGAATCGAGCTGCTTGGTTTTTCTATGTCCTTCCTCCAGGATGTTTTGGTCTCAGAGCCATCAATCATAAAATGAGAATGTGAGAAATTGAGCATTTTCTCCTTTTGGCTGCAGGTGTTGGGTACTGTGTCCAACACTGGGAAAGCTGACTGATAGAGCAAATTGCTACTGGAGAAGTGCGGTCATTTTGTAACTAAGCTAATAATATGGTTCAGACACCTTTGTAACTGGTCTATAGGAGGAATTTGGAAAGTTCAGAAATGTGGGCTAGAGAAGCCATTGGATGCTATAAGTAGAACCTGATGGATGATTTTAGTCAATAGTGAAGACTAGAATGCGGACAGGACAGTTCAGGCCAGGATCAGGAAGTTTAGTTGGAAACAAGGATTCCACTGGTAGTTGGACTAAAGGCCATGCATTTTACATTCTGGGAGAAAATGTGTCTACATTTTGCCGATCTCATGACACTTTGCAGGAGACTGAGATTAAGGACAGTGTAATAATTAATCAGGTGGGGGAAATTTTCAAGATACCTCAACATTTAGGCTGTGGCAGGGGTAAGACTGACTGCTCATAGCTAGTTTACAAGGAGAATCAGGAGCAAAAAACAGAGCAGAAACGTTTGAGAAATTTAAATTGTGCCCCAAAAGGAGTCATGTGTGACGTTGTGCCCAAAGATGTATGGGCACTGAAGACATTACTGGCATTAAAAAGAAACCAAGTACTTTGTACAAGGATGAAAAGAAAGATGGGCTGAGGGCATCTGAGAAATCAGCAAGAGCTCAGCCATTGCAGGCTTAAGTGTGCAAAAGTCTAAGAAATTGGTTTCCTGGGATTAATTTCACTCCACTCAGCCATTCAGATACCCATATTCTGCTGAAGCCATAGTCCCAGGGTGCCTAGTTACTTCCACTCATAGCAAATCTTGGCATTGTCCATGCAATTCAAGTTTTACCAGCATCCAGAATGAAAGAGTTGTGGGGTCAGGGAAGCTTCCACCCTCATTTCAAAGTAATATTGGGAGACCAGGTAAGGTGTTCCTTAGAGGGAAACGTCTAAAGCTGTGGCAATGAAGCCAAAGTTCCAGGACAGATAACGGGAAGCTGGAGATGATAGCATCTCTGACCGTCCATGTGAGGCTGACAATCCATAGCTGGATTGTGTGGATTGTCTCCCAAGGAAAGCTGCAAAGCGTGAGTGCAGCCAGTTTAAGAAAGAGGTCTTGTAGGCTTCCCTGACAAAGTTATAGAGGTGTAAACACCCAATCCCTTTGGAATTAGCATTTACCACCATGTGCCCTGGATCCCAGATATGGAGGTATAGGACTTTTTGTCTACCTTGATGGGTTTTGGTCTTGCTTTGATCTGATTTTCTATCCCCAAACCCTTCCTATTTGAAATAGGAATATTTACCCTATGTCACTGTACTGTGAGATTATGTACTTTTTTTATTATTTTTTACACAGGTTCACAACTATATTTGCCTTGAGTCTCAGGAGAGACTTGACCTTGGACTTTGAAAAATGTTGGAACTTTTGAGACTCTGAGGAAGGGACCATGGCATGTTTTGTTGTAAGAGGAATTATTGCATTGGGATAGATGGAATTATGAATTTGCTATCATTTTCATTTGAAGAATAAGTATGGTTTAAGGAGATGTATCTACATGTGAGGTTGACACAGTGCAGATTGTGATTGCTAATTACAGTATGCCAATTTCATTGTTTTAAGAAATACCTAGTAGATAAGTAAAACATGCTCCTGAATGTGTCTGAGGGGCTTGGAGAGGTGAGTTGTGGACTGCATATGGTCCTTTGCCTGTTTCTATCTGGCACTATTTCCTGCTTACTTCCTGCATACTATAAAATGAGTCCTTTCTTCACGATGTTTCTATTTTGGGGCCAGTGATGACAGGAACAAACTGAGTCAATTAAACCTTTCCTTCTTTAATCTGTTGGTGTTAGGTACTCTTCTAGTAAAAGGAAAGCTGAACTCTATAATTAAATGCATTACTAGTTTAAAAGAACAATATGTTTTTATGACTGATAAGATAATCTATATATTACTGAGCAAGGGAAATAAAATATATAGAACAGTGTGTACAGAAGGTTACTATTGTGGGTGCATATACATGAACTGAAGCAGAAACACATGCCCAAACAAATGTGCAACTATATAAATATACATATGTCCATCATGTGTATTGGCACATGCCTGGGCTACATAGTGTGTTCCAGGCCAGCCTGAACTATGCAGTGAGACTCGATCTCAAAAATCGAATACATATCCCCAGAAATCCACTGTTTACATAGGTACAATGGCCAAACATCACATGACTCTGCACATTCTCTATTTTTTTATGTACTTAGAAAATTCTGAAAAGATCCTAAAAAGACTGTTAACGATGGATGCATGAAGAGGTTTTTTTTTTTTTTTTAATAAGGTTATACAAATTTGAAAACCAGACTATGAAGGTTTGGAAAGAAGGAAAAGTCATAATGCAAAGGAAAAGAAATCAGCAAATTTACAGCAATGCCAAGAAGAAACAAGGACAGAACAATGTGGTCAAGTAACCAGTGGAGAGAAGAAAGTACATATGGATGATGAAGCTATCTGTAGAGCAATTTATAAAATGGTAATGAGGCATCTCATACGGAAATAATGAAATCCTTAGATATATATTATTAGTAAAATTTATTCACATGTTTTATCTAGAAAAAAGAAAAGTATAGCAAAATATGTCCTGTTATGTTTTCATATGAATCTGAAGTAAACCACTCTAAAAGGGAAATTATCAACATGTGTACTTTAGTAATTATTATAACTATAATTAGAATTTTTGTTATATATGAAATATAGTTTATAGTTTTCAAACAAGTTATACTGTTTTATTGTGTATAAGATTGTCAAACTAAAGACAGGACTCAAATTAAATTGGATTTTGCATAAATGATTAAAAATCTTTTAGTTTATGCTCATACTTAAAATCTTAAGTCTATTAATATTTCATTCAATACTTTTTTTGCTATACTTATATTAAACATAGTACTTGTTATTTATCTAACATTCAAATATACCTGAGTGTTCTGTGTCTATATTTGTGCAATCTGGAAACCCCAATACAATAATATTCTATTTCTCAATTTAATTGGATTTTGTTTGCATCATTTTCCTAGATCCAAGTATATGAGAAAGATGAGAATTTGGTAAATTATATTGAAAGCCTGGGAGAAAGTATCATTGGCTTGTCCAAAAATCTTTTCTATATTGCCCAAAGCTTTTATAGTAAATTAGTAATACACTTAAATTTCTAAAAATGGTACTTCAAAGTAAAAGAACAAAACAACATGAAAGACTGGTAAGAAACACTTAGAGCCCAAAGGAAATTAGATCAATTACAAAGGCACTATGACTAAAATGAAAGAAGAAAACTGAGGTTTCAGTGAGAGAGGGGAAAGCAAGCAGGCTTCCTTTTCCTTTTATTGCATTTTTTTTTATTATGGTTTGAGGGAGTGTTTTGGTTTGTCAGTTTAAAAAATGTCTGCACTTTCATGCCTTGATGAAATGAGAACCACACCAAATAGGACGAAAAACGATCACAGTGTCTGTGTTTAACATTTGGCAAAAAGTAAAATTTGCATAGATCTGTTTGTGTTAAAATACGCATGAGAATTAGTAAAAATATTTTAAGGAAAATACTAATAAAAAATCATTTTGGTATTTTTAGTTACTAAGTCCCATTTATAAATTCATTTAGTGTTACTTTTTAAAAACACCCTGTGTTCTTGAGAGCCTACAGTTGTGCTTAGAAAAGATTGTATATATGTACACATACACACACACATATACATACACACCTCGATTACATATATATAAAAGGATATGTATATGTGCGTGTGTACACGTGTGCACACACACACACACAAACACACATGAGATGATATATTCAGGGAAGTGATTCGCCTGATTTCGTGATGAAGAAGTCCCACAGCAGGCCATCTCTTGAGAACCAGAGAGGCCAGTAGTGTGGTTCGGTTCACACCCAAATGCCTCAGAACTCAGAACCAGCGGAGAAACTATCTGGGGTGGAGCTTGGCAACACAGGGAGGGGGCAGGCGCCTCTGTTGCGGGTCCTGGAGTCCAAGGACCGGAGAACCTGGAATTGAGACATCTGGGAGCAAGAGATGATGTTTAAGCTCTAGTCAAGAACAAGTGCATTTGCCTTCCTCTGCCTTTTCGTTTTTTTTGTACCCTCAGCCTATTGGGTGGTGATTGTTTACACTGGGTGGGAGTATCTCTCTCTCACACCACCTACCATCACGTGATCATTTCCTGCAGAACAACCGCACAGTTGCACCAAGGATTGATGTTGCAGCAGCAATCTGAGTATCCCTCAGTCCACTTAACACCTAAAGTTACCAGTCACAATCATCAATCAATGTACACTGAATTCCTGCTGAATGAATAAAAGAATGAACTGTTCAAAATAAGGTGTGCAGGCTGGACCCGTGTTAATATATCTCTGCCTTGCATTTTATACAATATATGTCACAGGCTCTTACTTCAGCACAACCACTAAGAGAATGTAGCACATTTCTGCACAAATTGCTAAGATGCACATCTTTAGGGATTCTTTCTTTTCTCATAGTTTCCAAATGGAAGTGGATATTGAACAACAACATAAACTACATTCATGCAAGACAATAAAATGCTTTTGAAACCTTTCAAGCTGGTCATGTTACCATATCTGGATTTTATTTGGAGATTTTTCTTTTTTTGTTTTTTCACTAATATGTGTTTTCAGAACATAAATGTTTACATGTCTCTGTGGAGTTAGTATATGTACATAGTGTATTTTAATTCCTTTTCTCATTCCTTTTCCCCTTCCCCTCCACCTCTTGGTCCCCCTCTCATCTGATTAAAACCTATTCTCCTAGTACTACTTATTATCTTTTACCTTGTTATTTATTTACAATAAGAAATTTTTAATAAGAGATATTTATTTATAAGAAAACACACGCAATACTTAAGCTTGAATGCCTAAGGTGTTTCACTTTTTTTGTTTGTTTGTTTTTGTGTTTTGGTTTTTTTTTTTTTTTTTTTTTGCGGTACTGGGGATCGAACTCAGGACCCTGCACTTGCTAGGCAGGTGCTTATTCTACTGAGCCATATCCCCAGCCCCAGGTGTTTCACTTAACACTGGGATCTCAAGATGCATCCAGTTTTGTACAGATGTCTCAGTTTCACCCTGCTGTATGGAGGAGGAGTACTCCATCATGTGTAAATATATTGTCTTAATCCATTCATCTGTTGATGAACATTTAAGCTGCTTCTAAACTTTAGCTGTTATGAACTGCACTTCTATAAATACAGGTATGCACATATTGGTGTAACTCCAATATTCTCCTTCATATCACCCAATGCCAGCCCCCCTGCATTCATGTTACTTTATGACAGTGTTTAACACTAAGAGTCATAAAGACAAGAGGCTTCATTTTTTTGTGAATTTGTTTTACATTTTCAGTATTGGAGTCATATATTTTGCTAGCATCATGAACATGCGTATGGCTGGTTTAATCCAACTAGTGCTAAAGAGATTTTCAGAAGTGAAGTGGAAAATACTGTATTCGATCATGTGGACCCAAACAAAGAATAACGGGATTTGTGAATTTAAATTACTTTTACTGACTTTCTACAATTGGACTTTTTATTTGCTTTATGGTTTCTCAGAGTACAGTTGAGTCCAATTATCAGAGGAACAGGAAATATTTTCTTGATTATATTTTAGCAAACAACCATTGTTACAGAAATTGACTGGAAGAAAATCAAAATATACCTTCCTGTATCTTTACTGGCATTTGTCCCATTAGATAGAGATTACATGAATGTAAATTGGGGAAGGTTGTGCATTGATCTTCCTTTAAGGGTTTTAAAACCATTTGTATAATGAATTTATGTTTTGGCCTTTAAAAATGTCGTGGGGAGAATAATCTGGGTTCTAATAGTGTCTTTTTTGGCTGAATATTTTATATTGCTCCCTAAAAGCAGGATTTTTCAAGGTTAGCCTTTAGAAGAAATACATGCACAGATGACCAGTAACTCAGACATTCCTACTCTGTTTTGGTCTTACATTTGTACCCCAAACATCACCGTCAATAGATGTTGCTTCTGCAGAGATACTGTGGGGTTCAGGTTCTGTCAGGCTATCAGCTAGAATGAGCCAATGCTTTCCAGGTTCTAATAAAACAGAAAATCCTCCTTCACGAGGATGTCTACAATTTGATCCAAAAATGAAAACTATATCCAGACTGTAGAAGGAGAGTTAATTGTGAAGATTTTAAATAACAAATTCACTTGCTTCTAAGTATGAATATTGACTCTATTAAATATGTGCAAAAGTTTTTCCTTGTGGAATCCCAAAAAAAATAGACTTGTTGATTTGATTAGGAAACATGTGATGATATTTGAATCTATGTCCCCAGTAGTTTTTACATGGATTATATCTTTCTATTGACCTCAGTTTGTACATAAACGTACTTTTTACTTTAAGTTGTACCTACAGTGAGTGATAAAGTCAAATGTGATCTCAGCTTTAAGATTTTCCTGAGTGCCCTGCAGTACGTTTGTAGCGATAGTCATCATTCTCTTGCTACGGAACTAATGATGCATGAAGGACTTAATAGCCACACATATCCCTGAGGATACCATGCTGAATCAAAAGCTGTTTTATTTTGAAAATCTGTTATACCATGTGAAATGACTGTGCCTAGGGTGTTTTTTATCTGTCACTTTAATCTATCGCATGAATTAGTTTTCAGACATTTTTAAGAAAACTATCTGATCATGAAGGAGAGTTGACTTTTACATAACCCTGGGTCCCAAGAAAGAGTTTAAAAGGAACATTAATGAAGTCCGTAGACAGAAGTACATGAAGAGAAACAATTGCATGGGTATTTAAATGCTGAGTAAAAAACACAAGAAGGTGCAAGGTAGAAAAAAAATGATGGTGAGATGTGGGCCACATGTGAGATAATGTCACAAATTATCACAAAGTAGAGATGTGATGTGAGGTGGCTAATAAATCTGTCTCTTCACTTCCTTCTGCTTGAAAATGGCATCTGCTAAAATCACCTGCTCAATTCTTCTTAATGTCTTAGTGAGAGAGACAAAAACAAACAAACAAACAAAGAGCAAGACCAGACAACACCCAGAACTAAGACTGAGAGTGAATAAGTATCCCAAAGAGTCCCAAATCTGTACTTGGAAAATGGTACTGTATTGAAGCTCACAACAATTCACCCAGAGAGATCTTTCAGCACAAAGGAAGGAAGGATTTCTTGGTACTGTGGCAGAGTAAAATTAGCCTATTCATGACTGTGCAAGTGAGAAGAGCTAGAGATAGAAAGAAAAACCTATTCCAAAGAGAAACAGCTCTGGGAGTCAGGAAGGAGGTGGTGGTGAAATGGAACACACAGAGAAGCAGAAAGAAAGCCCAGAGAAATTCATGAAATCATGAGCGCCACCTCAGCTCTCTTGTGAGAGAGTGACCCAACTACACAGGCAAAAAAGCAGTACTAGGGATTTAGACCTCAAAAAAAGGCTAGTCACTAATAAGCCACTCACAGAAAATGGAAGAGATGACCATTCCAACACGATGCGCAGGTCCCAATACAGAAATGTAAGACATAAAAAGCAAGGCAATGTGACCCCTCCAAAGGTTCATAACTCTTCAGGAACTAAATCCAAGGATATTGAAATAGAAGAAATGCCAGATAAAGAACTTGCAAGTTGATTTTTAAAGCAATCAAAGACTTGAAAGAAGATGTAAGTTAATAAGTGAATGAGTGAAAAATACAAGGCAGGACATGAAAAAGTGATTCAATAAAGAGGGGCTCTGAAAAAGCATCTTACAGAAATCTTTGAAAGGAAAGAAACACAATAGGTTAAGTCAAAATTTCAGAAGAAAGCCTCATGATTAGGTCAGGCAGAAGACAGAATGTTAGGGTTTCAAGACAAGGCTGGTGAATTACTACACTGAGACAAGAATGAAGAGAAATTGGAATTATAAACAAAATATCTAAAAACTCTAGGAAATGGTTAAAAATTCAAATATATAAATTTTTGGTATAAAAAAGGGCATCAGGTTAGAAACTAAAAACATAAAACATTAGGTGAATTAATAGCAGAATAGTTACAGGATCTTTGGACATATATGGATATCCAGATATAGGAAGCATTTAGAACCGCAAAGAAGCAACACTTGAAAATAAGTTTTCATCTCATATTGTAGTTAAAACACCAAGATCATTGAACAAAGGAAGAATGTTGAAAGCTGTAAAAGAAAAAAAAACCAGTCACTTATAATGGGAACATTATCAGATTCTAGTTCTTTCCTGTGTTGTTTATTCAAGGTTTCCATCTTTTTTCTATGCACCTGTATTTTTTATCTATGTCTTCTTTAGATGTCCTGAGAAATTCTGTCATTACTATTGTCATTTCTTTTTTTACCTGAGAGATTATTTCTGATCTGATTTCTTCTATGGCCTGATGAAGTTGTTTCTTTACTTTAGTTGCTATCGTTTCAGAAATTTCAGGTGCATGACTTCCATGTTCTCCTATGTCAATGTCTTCTGGACTTGTTCTAGGTGGGGTGGACTACTGAGATTGCATTTTCTTCTGTTGTCTTGTCATTTTCAATGCAGGAGGGGGAGCACTGAGCCTTAGCCTTGCCAAGGAGGTCACTGATGGTCCCTGTGTTCCTGAGGGTCAGACTCATTCTGCAGTGGCAGATGGAAGCAAAGCAATGAGCCTAGCCTCTCCGAGGCAGCTCACAGAACATGTCTGGCTTTCCAGGGAGTAAGACTTGCCATGTGACGGTGGCAGGAGATCATTCACTATATTTTTGAACTACTACCTAAAGATATTCATGTTAAAAGACTTCTTTAGTGGTTCAATAAATGGCAAAAATAACGAGAAAATTGTGCTTGAAGCAAGGGAGAGTATTGTGAGAGGGGCTGATGACAATTTATGTTTTACTGTGATATTTTAATTAAGTATTCACTGTACATTTTGATTAACTGTTGTACATCAAAATACAAACACTTGGATCATAAATAGGATCAATGGCACGATGTAATAATAAGTATTGGGAAATGGTGTCACATCAAATTTAAAGTTTCCGCACAGAAAAAGAAACAATACAAAATGAAGAGACAATCTAAAGAACAGGAGAAATATTTGCTAGTTATTTTTCTCATAAAAATATTAATGTAATGTAGAAAGAGTTCAAAAATTTAGCACCAGAGTATAAGTAATCTAATCAGTAAATGGGCAAATGAACTCTATAGATGCTTCTTTAATAAAAAAAGAAAGAATTACAAGCTGAGCATTGTGCCACATGCCTGTAATTCAAGCACTGAGGACACTGTGGCATGAGAATCGCTACTAGTTCCAGGTCAACCTGGGTTGCATAGTGATTCCAAGCCCAGGCTGCACTGCTTGGTAAAATCTTGTCTCAGAAAACCGAATGTACATAAAGAAAAATAAGATAAAGTAAAAATTACAAATAGCCAGTGTTTATTTGAAAAAATATGCAATATCTTTAGCCATCAATATAATGTAAGTCAAAACTATATTGAGATGCTGTCTCATCCTACTCTGAATGTCTATCACAAATATGTCAAGAGTACTTAAAACAATAAATGTTCATGAGGAGGTGGGGGAGAGAGAATTTGTAAACACTGTAGATGAGAACGTAAATGAGCACAGGACTATGAACAACAGTGTAGAGCTTCCTCAAAATATTTAAAATAGAAGCACAGTAACATTTGCTATAGCTGTACCACTGTTCTGCATGTATCTGAAGACATTAAATTCAGCTCACTGCAGAAGAGCATGGATTCCCATATTTATCATTGTAAAAGTCGCAGAGGCCAATTTATGCAATAAATCTCGGTACCAGTGAATAGATGAATGAATAAAAAGTGGTGCATATATGCAATGAGTATTAGTCAGCCATAATGGAGAATTAAATCATGTCCTTTTAAGGAAAATTGATAGAACTGGAGAGCATAATGGGGACAGAAAATGCCAGACTCAAAGGGACAATGATATTTTTCCCTATATGTGGAATTTAGGAAAAGAAAAAAAAAAAAGCTGGATGTGGTGGCTCATATCTGTAATTCTAGCACTTGGGAAGCTGAGGCAGGAAAATCACTATGAGTTTGAGACCAGGCTGGGCTACATAGTAAGTTCAAGCCAGCCTGGGCTATAGAGCAAGACCCTCAAAAAATGATGCAAAAATAGAGGACAGACTATTAAGCAAGAGGAGTGGGAAAGAATTTTTCAGGGAGAGTAAAATATTTTATGGATAGGCCCCAAGTGTGGTACATGCATGCATGAAAATGTCATAGTGAGATTCAGTATCCTGTATAATTAAAATGCACACACATATGAAAAAATGAACTCTTCCTATTGATCCGGATCCTTCAGCTATATATGCTAGTTGAGAAACATGAAACTGGTTTAGTTTGGCTTCCTCACTGTCAACACTTAGGAGGTTCTCACTGATAAAACACCACTCCACTCCTTTTTTCTGATTATTAAAATCTATTCCAGATGTCTATCTCATAAACCTATTCCAGATGTTTGCTTCTAATTTCAATCCACACAACCTATCCCCCTCCTCACTCTCAGATGAAAACTCTTATTATTTATTGAGAAATTTTTTTTTAAAGAGTGAGAAAAAACCTCATTTCCAACCAAAAATTGACCAGTCTACACATATGTACATGTAGTTACCTTTTTTCCTTCTTATTATAATGAGAAAACTGTCCATCATTGTATGTTGGGTCTCAAGAACCTGCTTTCCTCCATTGCCAAATTTCTATCTCCCTACTGCATCAGCTTTTCTGTATATACACATGCTGTACAACTTTCTTCTTTGAACACACATACTAACACACATACATACACAGATCAGAAAACTCCTTTGATTCATTTGAAAACCTTCTTTTCAGGCTGCCACTACATTTCAGTGTCCCAAGTTAGAAAATAAATCTTGAATGTAATTATCTGTTTGTGTCTTCTATGTGTCTCCTTTTGCTCTGTCTTGATTGCATTTTAATTAGCTTTTAGTGATTATTAGTCCAATAAAACTAATTTTGTTAAGGCCATCAGTGGTTTGATAGTGTTAAAGCTAATGATCAGTGTTCACTATTTGTGTTACTTGTCTTAATTATTATCCACACAGGGGCTGGGGGTATAGCTCAGTGGCATAAGCGCTTGCCTGGCAAGCGCAAGGTCCTGAGTTCGATCCCCGGTACCGGAAAAAAAAAAAAATTATCATCCACACAATGAAAAGTCCTCAACATACATTATAATTTACCTATATAGAAAAATGTATAACTTGACAGAACTGAAATGAGAAATAGATAATTTCATAGTTACCTTGGGAGATTTTAATCATAATATTCTTAGTTACTGAGAGTTAAGTAAAAAAAAAAAAGAATGTTTGAGGAAGCAATTTATAAACTTGTCCTAGTTGAAACTGTATGGTGTAGAATATGTATTATTTTGGGTTGCATAAGAACATTTACTTGTGATACATGTGATGCTCAAAAGTTATAACAATTCAGAATGTTTCATATTACAGAAAACATGAAACCAATAACAAAATATATTTTAAATGAATAAAAATTAAGAAATGTCCATCTAAAAACTCTGGCTTACAGGAAGCAATCAAACAGATGTTAGGAAATATTTAATATAAATAACTGAGGAAATACTAATCAAATGTGCAGATGCAACTAAACAATGCTTAAAGGAAAAAGTATAATGTTAGCTGCATAATTAGAATAGAATAAAGGTTGGAAAATCGATGACTTCAGTGTTCATCTCAAGAATTTAGACAATAATGAGAAAATTAACCCAAAGTATATATACAGAAAGAATAGAAAAGATAAATGTAACTGCCAATTGAATAGAAAAGAATATACAAGTATAATAGAGAAAAGCAAAAAAGATGAAAAAACTTTTAAAAGACATATATTTGATAAATCTCTGGCAACATGTATCTATTAAGGAAAGAGAGAAAATAAAACATAAAGGAGGCAGAAGATGAGAAGAAAAAGTAAAGAAAGGGAGAATTCAAATTAGTATTTCTGGACCTAAAAAATAAGATATACTTAACTATTTTTGAATATAAATGATATAAAAACTTGACTCTAATATAAATAATCATGTCTCAATAAACTTCATAATTTATACAAATTCTCAAAATCCAAAGATTAATGAGGTTAACGGAATGAAAATGTATGTATATATACATACATATACACACGCATATATATGTAATAGAAATGGATTTTGAAAAGTACCCCATAAAACTGAGTAGCCTGAATTCATAAACATACACAAAGAATACTTCACAACAAAGTGTTGTTTTGCAGTCTTGACATTTTGAAATCTAATGTCATCCTCCACATTAATCCAATACAAAATAAAAACATTATGGTCACCTAAAAAGTTATAAAAAAGCTGTATACATTCATAAAAACATTTTAATACAATAGTGATAATAAGTAATTCTCCAGTTTCATCAAGATAAGAATCTTGCCAAAATTCTATTGCAGAAATCACACTTAGGGGTTAAATATTTAAAATCATCCCTGAAATTAAATGGTCTATTACCATCACTTATATATGACCTCATACTAAAGGTTTTTTAGGTGTTTATAATTTATTAAAACTTATGATAATTGTAGAGGAAAATAATTTCCAGATTAGTAAATTTGTACTTAGAAAATCCATGTAATAATCTATTAGAATTAATATGAAAATTTAACAAGGTAATGTAATTTAATATCAATATTAAAAAATGTACTACTATTCTTTTATACCAGTAACAAGCAGCCAGTATATATATTCAAAGTATTTCCTATTAAGTAACATCAAAAATACTCTCTAATATCTAGAAATTCATCGTTTAAAGATAAGAGTTCTGCTTTTCTGTAACATGTACTGTATAAATCTAGAAAGACTCTCTGCTCTAACATAGTAAAAAGGAAAACAAGGCCAATAAACTGCTAAGTCATCCTTTCTTGAAGCCATCAGAGAACTGTGAAAAGAAAGCCATATACTAGCATGAACGAGGTAGCCACAGACTTCATGATAAATTAAGGGGTGGGGGTGGGAATGGCTCACCTGTTGAGGCTTTAGGAGGTAGAAGTGGCAGTCATTGCATAAATGACTAAGAAATGAGCTCTTTCTAAGGTGACAGAGTTAGAAGGAGAAAATCCTATACAAATGGATGAAGACAGAAAAGGGCCTTAGGCTCAGTATTCTACTCCATGTCATAGTGAACTCCTGCTGCTAAGGGGGAGACAAGAAAAACTATCCTGCCTAAGAAATTTCCATTTCAAATCAGAATGTAACTGACATGCAGAACTCATGTGGAAATATTAAGACCTCTTTGCCTACAAATCCCAAGCACACAGAAAGTTTAGGATGCCCAGGACAGCAGAGCACCATTCTCCCAATCACTGAAGATGTGGCTGAGGAGAGCCAGGACCATGAACAAGGATTCGCCTTGGGGTTTGCCATTTAGTTTGGCTGTAATTGAAATCCTCAAGAAAATCTCCTGCACCTCAGCTCTGAACCTCGGTTCAAGGAAACCCTAGAGAATCTTTGGTGAATAAAGTGCAAACTACCATAACTCCAGACTCAACGCCCCACATAAATCCTCTGACAGAAAAATAGATAGTCCAAGTATGCAATGTGCATAAAGTGCTTTACCCAGGTCCTTACCATTCATCACATTATGTCTGGAATTCAAAGAAAATGACTGTTATGGCAAAAATAAAAAATCAGGTTGAACTCCACAGAAGATCAAAGAACTCATTCAGAACAAATGGAATGTTATTAACTTTAATAAAAGAATTGGACTGGTCTCTCCCCATTCCCAATTTGCCAGTCAAAGAATGTGGCCCCTAACTGCCTTTGTTCCCACCTCATATACATTTTTGGTTTCCATGGTAATAGATTGGAATGTTTAGGCCTGGCCACAGTTGTTTTCCTTGCATCACGTGACTGGGGCAGGCTCTGGCCACAATGATATATACTTTAACAACTCAGGCAAGGAGAAGAATTCCAGGGCAGAGTCAGGACTGCAAAGTTAACTCTTTACAACCCCTCCTGGATGTTTCTCAAGACACATTTTGAGGCTTGTATTAAGACTAGAATTATTCTATCTTAAAATGATGTGCTAAAGGTTATCATCCCTTACATGATGAGACATACAAAAATGTAAGAGGGGAAAACCCACTTTCAACATAAATAGTCATCAGCAAAATCAGACCCACATATCATCCAGATGTTGTTACTACCAGAAAAGGAATGTAAAATGCCTATGTAGAAGATGAAGGATCAAATCAAAGCTGCAAAAAGAATGGAAACAGAGAATTTGTCCCTTTAATTTCTTCTGCTCTTGTAGCCTATAATCTCTGCTCTAAATTCTCTGCTTAGAGAGAAGCCACTTTTTGTGAACTGGGGAGTGCCCTTAGGGCATATGTCATTTATTTGCGGATCTCTTCTGGGTGTTTTCCCTTCTCTAAAACTTTGCAAACTTTTTTGGCTTTGGCCTTCCCTTGGCCACTCTCCAATAGTTTCCAAGACTGATTTATTAATTTTATCCAAAGGTTTTTCAGCAGGAGAGTGACACAGGCTACTTGACCATCATAGAATCTCAGTCCCTCTGCCACAAATACTCAAGTCACTGATTGGAGCTGCTTTTGCTGTTAGGCTGTTATTGCCAAGTTAATTACTATCAAGTGTGTTAATCAAGTTGGGACCTACTGACACATTATTTTTTGTCTTTTGTTTATTTGTTTTCAAGCTGCTTTAAATAAGCAAGTGGGGATAACTCAAGGACTGCCTCTAATTTAAAAGCTGTTAGACAGTACAGAGGCATTTTTGAGGATCCTCAAGTTTTCCAACTGTGTAAATACTGAAATAAAATCTGATTGCAGTTGTTGCTTCTAAGGAATAAAGATTTTTATATCCATGAAGAAACTATCAGGAGAATTTTCTAAATTGATACTTCTAGCAAGCCTGCCTCCTACTCTGGAAAGTTCTGATCCAAAAAATTAAAAGAAAGATCTCTGTCATGTCCTTTTCCATTCATAATAAAATGACCTGATTAATCCCAGCATGCTTTCAAGGTGTACAAAAATCATGTATGAAACATTGATAAAATTTGTTCATTTATTTCATATTAAACATCTTGGTCTGCACCAGGATTTACAGTAAAATTATATTTATATCAAAGTTCTCTTGATTAAGGATGTTACTTTATGTATGAAGGATTATTATTAACTATAAAATCTATAGACATAAAATTATTAAAATTTTTAAAAACCTAACCTTCTGAAATGAGAATAGTGTGCAATAAGAAAATGACAGCAAGGCTTGTAAACAAGAAGATTGAGCAGTTTGAGTTCTGTACTTACCTAAGATGCTCAGCTTCTATCCACTAGCTGTGTGGTGCAAAATTTATCTCTGCAACAAAAATGAAAAGTAATGTGGACTTGGAATCTACTGAACATTATATTCTGGTGCTAAAGCAAGTGGCAAAGGGCTGGAGGTACAGCTCAGTGGGCTAAGTGCTTGCCGCTGGGCACTAGGGCCCTGAGTTCGATCCCCGGTCCCGGAAAAATAAAGCAAGTGGCAAAGTAGATGATCAAAAATGAAAATACAATGTCTTCAGACTGTTACCCTATTCATTAGGTCCTACCAAGAAAGACATTTCTTTCCCATCACATTTCATAAATTGTGTGTTTAGAAGACTAACATTTTGTCCTAAGCATAGTTTTAACAGATAAAAGGATAATTCAGGGATCCTGATCCAAAGAAATAAAAAGATGTGAGATACACTATGGAAGGTTGCTAAGTTATTTAGTGTTTCCATATTCATATTACTGACACTTCTTGTATGGAAACAGTGAACAGTAACTCCTTGGAACTGCATATAAATATCTGATACATTTAATTATGCTTAGTTTGTGTCATCTCATTCTAAAACAGACAAAATAAACCCATGAAAAACAACCACTACCATACTTTTCAAACTCCTGTTAGAGAATGTTTTACTGAGAGTTATTGATACACTTGTAAAACAAGTACTAGTCTACTTAAGATTCTGGTAGACAGAATGATCAAACAATTAAACCACACTCCTCAGCAAGGCCAGGGCTCTACCAGGAGAATCTTCACTCACTGGTACCTGTATCTGAGGTGTTTGGCATTGACAGCAACAATGGGGGTATAATTCAATCAATGGCTAATAAGTAAAAGTGCCAATGTGCGAAGGTATGTGTCAGAGCGTAAAAATTGTATTGCAAGTATTTTTACTCTGAAACTTAAAATGTAGTTAAGACTTAATTATAGTTCACAAATACAAACAAAAAAAATTAAAAGCAGAAATAGTGTATTTCTTCATAAAGTGACCTGTGCAAAAGAATTGCATTCATTCATCCTTATAACATACAATCATTGAACACTGGTGCATCAGACATTGTGCTATGTCTCTGAAATAACTTTGTGAGTTTAAACATAGGTTTAATTCTAAAACTCCAACACAGAGAGCACTCACTAATTTAAACACAATTTTCTAAACTTGATAAGAATGTATAATTGCAGTTATTAACATTTGGGAAGTATACGGTACAGTAGTGGAAGACCAGATAATGTGTGTCCAAAATCAGTCAAAAGTAGTAAATTCTAGAGCTCTACAGAAAAGTGGGGCATTGTAGTTCACACTAATGTCTCATGTTTCTTATGAGTAACAGAAGTGAGAAGCTCCAGTCTCCAAGCACAGATAAGCATATAGAAATATTCACTACCATGATTTGATCAGGTATATTGTAAAACTGTGTTGAAATATCACATTGTATCACATAAATACATATGAATAGTACATGTTAATCAAAAAATTTAAAATGTAAGGAGATAGAAATCTTAACTACCATTATGTGATAATTACATACTGTACTTGCATATTGAATTTTTACATGGTACACAACAAATTTGTAAAATTAAGTAATTTTTAGATTAAAAATTACAAATACCTCAAAGTGTTCCACAGACAAAAGCTAAAAAATTGAAAATTTATACTAGCATTAATGTTTTTTATGTATTTTGGATAACTTTCACAGGAACTTCTAACTTACTCTTTGATTAATGAAGCAAAGATTTGCTTAGCACATGACAAATATCAAACATACAAGCCAATAGGTCATGAATTCTCCTCCTCAAAGTCTCACAGGCTAGAAGGGAAAGCAGATGGACAAAAGAAGCACAGTGGCAATTTGACAAAGGTTTTCTGTGAACCAAAACAGGGAGAAAAGCGGTTGGCAGAGGGAAATCTCAAAAAAGATTTCCCAGAAGTTACAGAAATTTAATTCAAATTGAAGGCCAAACAAAGGTAGGTAAGAGAATAAATGGAGAAGCGAAGGTGACAGTAGATAAAACAACAACAACAACAAAAATGAGAAATAAGAAGGTGGAAATCACTGCGTGTTGCCTTTACTGGTTGACAAGATATTAACTACAAAAGCGAGAAATCCCATCCAGAGCTACCAACACCAGACTGTATATAGGCAAAAAATATGCAATCATGATTAGTAGAAAAATGTATATTACTAGGAATCTAGCACTTTGTGACCTTTTGACAGCTGGCAGAATGAACAAATCCACAAGGCATAGATGGATAACAAAATGTGATTAGGCAGACTAATAACCTCCGAAGGTATCTACATCAAAATTCCTGAAACCTCTGCATGTTATCTTACCTGGAAGGAAGATATTTTTCTAACACGATTCAGAATCCTGAGATGGGAAGGTGAGCCTGGATTACCCAAGTGGGTCTAGTGTAATCGCACAGATCTTAAGGTTGAAAATTGAGGGCAAAAACATACAGTACCATACTGGAGCAATGGGAGAAAGGCCTGATCTGCCCTTGCTGTGTTTGAAGACGGAGGAAGGAACCAGGATACAAGGAATTCAGGAAGTCTCTAGAAGGTGAAAAGGAAATGGAGCAGATTCTCCCTTGAGACTTCAGAGGAGAAACAGCTCTGCTGATGTCTCAATTTTAGCTAACACGACCATTTCAGATTTCTGACTGTTAAAACTGTAAAAATATACCAATAAATGTGTGATAATTTATTATAGCAGCAATAGAAAACTAGTACAGCCCACTACATTGGAAGGCAGAGGGAAGAAAAGAAATTCCATTTAGAAAAAGACAGTGAGATGTATTAGACAGTTGGATGGAGCTCTAATTTTTAAAAGCTACTGGCTCCCTGATTCTTCACTTTATAGGAGACTCATTTTACGACTTCTCACCTTCCATAACAATAGGCACTAGTCCTCCTAATACATCTGGAGATACAAATAATCCACTGATGCTGTCCTTCTGGAGAACCCTGAATAATAAAGTAGTGTTATGATCTAGAGCCAGAAGGCCCCCTCCTGATCTTTACATGCTCAGATGTGGTACGTAGTTGCTCTCCTCTCTGCTTTCTGAATCCCATAATGTGAGCAGTTTTCCCTCCATTATACCCCTGTCCCACCCTGTTTCTGCCCTGGCATGAGCTGACCATGGATGGACTGTAACTGTGAGCCAAAATAAACCTTTCTTGTAAGTTGTGTTGGGCATTTTGTCCCAGCATTGAAGAAAGTAACACAAACTTTGCTACCAAGGGTGGGGTTATTGTCAGGACTATACCTGACCATGTGGTTTAGAAACCTCTGGAATTGGTTCATGGAAGGAATTGAAAGGTATTGGATATGCCATCTAGAGGAACCCTAGTATGCTGTAAGCCTATCTGGATGGGAGATTCTTATCCAAATTCAGAAAACTCAAATGGTGACAAAGTTCAGAAGGTAAAGACAGATGAGGCTTATGAGATTTCACTGGGAATGAGGACTCTTTATTAGCAGTTGGACTAAAACCAATGTGTTATGCTGTTGCAGAAAATGTGTCTTCATTTTGCTCGTATTTTGAGACATTGCAAGACACTAAGATTAAGAGCAGTAGAATAATTTATTTTATGGGTAAAATTTCAAAGCAGTCAAATGTTGAGGCTGTGCTGTGAGTACTCCTGGCAACTTTTAATAATACTTATCATTAGTAGCAGGGCCAAAAAAGCCAGAACTAAATAATTTGAAATATTTTGCTTGTGGCTAGAAAGAAAGAACCTTTAAAATTGGAACCTATAAATGTGAGACATGGAAAGATTTAACACAGAACAGCTTTGTTTCTGAAAAGATTAACTTTAGATAGGAAAGATGCTTGATGGCATTTCAGAAACCCCTAGGACCCCACCCATCTTAGCCTCAAGGGTTGTATACTTTCATTTGAGAAAAGAGCCCCAGGGGACCCTGCTTTTGAAGCGCCTTCTGGGAAACTGGTTCCTAGGATTCCCTTTACAGTGCTCACTCATTCAGAGACTTGGAGGCCTCTGTAGCCATGGTCCAACAGGTACTGGCTACCTCTCAAGATAGCAGTAGACTTTGGAGTCATCCACATGGTACTGGCTTTATGAGCATGCAGGATGCAAGCATTGTGGTATCAGGGGGGCTTCCACCTAAATTTCAGAAGAAGCTCCTGTAGGCCAGGCAATGTGCCTCTGAGAGGGCAGTGCATGAGGCTGTAAGAATGATGCTCAAAGTGTACTGAAGATCTAAGGAATTAGAAGAAATCAGAAATGTGGAAAAATAGGAAAGCTATTGGAGTGAGCAAATCCAACCCAATAGAGAGACCATGAGGGCTGCATCTGCCAATGTTGTGTAAGACTAACTAATTCCTTTAGATTTCATATCTCACCACCACCTCCTCAGGTACTGGACAGAGAACAAGATCTAATGCTTTCCCGGCTGAGTTTCAGTCTTGCTTTTGTCACATTCCTTTCTTTGTCTCTATTTCTCCCTTTTAGAATGGGAATATTTACACTGCACCATTGGATCTTTCTTCTTGAATTTTATAGTCTGCCTTAAGTATCAGAAAGGACTTTGAACTGGGCCCTTTTAACAACGCGGAAACTGTCAACAACTTCTAGAGATAAATTACACGTGTTTTGCATAAAGCGTTGTGCATGAGTCCTTTGGGAGTCAGGGGTAGAATGTTATGGTTTAGACGTAGAATTTCCTCTCAGTTGTTATGCACTTTGATGGGGGTGTTTGGAAGGTGATATGATCTTGGGAGTGGTATAATCACCAGGGAATTTATCCATGGGTGTGTTGAACAGCTGAGTGTGTTGTGGGATGATGGGGCCTAATTGTATTAGGTGGTCACTTAAGATGTGACCAGGAAAGTTGTACCTCTCTCCCTGGATCCTCCCTTTCCTCTATGCTTCCTGGACACCGTGGTGTGAGCAGCTTTTCCTTCACTATGCTCCTCTGCCATCCTGTTTCCGCACTGGAGCCGGCTGGACCACAGACTGAAACCATGAAGCAGAATAAACGTTTCCTCTTTTAAAAACTTTATGAGTGTGTTGGGTGTTATACCCGAGCAATGAGAAAGTGTCACGACAGCTAGTGGAAGGAAACTGTGGCAGCAAGGGTAAAAAATATTTAGGACAAAGTTGTCTAAAAGTGACATCATTCAGACTCTTTGCAAAGAAGGCAAGTAGCTTACACTTTAAGCCAATTTTGTCCTACCTGGTAAGTTTGTCTTATTTTTTCTGCTTCCCAGACATTAATAGTCCTTGTGATAAAGCTAGTAAAGGTGGTACATAATCATGATCCCAGAAGTTTGAAGGTGTGCTGAGGCAGGAGGATTATAAATTCAAACCCAGCCCTGGCAAGGTAACAATTTAGTGAGACCTTTTCTCCAAAAAATGGAGGATGGCTGGAGTGGTAGTTTATGGTGAAGACTTGGCTTCCTTCACCAGTATGGGGGGAAAAAAATCCCTGAGACTTTTAGGTCTGAAATTGAAGATTTTTGAAGGACTCTAGATTATACTACTAGAAATGAAACAAAACAAAACCTTAGTATGGTTTTTGTTGGTTTCTATTTTCAGTTTGGATCCAGTGAGTTTCCCTAAGTGCCCTGGTACTATGAAGTCATGGTAGTAGATTTAAATGAAGTGTGAAATTATGCCGGACACTTGGCTGGCGGTGTGCACTGGAACAGGAAGGGCTATGCTTTGAATTATTATTATTATTTTCTGTCCCTGGCACAGTTCACATGGAATTACTCTGGCATTTGTAGGAAAAGCCTGGACCTTAAATTCTATGTGATATTCTAAATTGAAGTACTTTCTAATGCAGACAAAGGACATTAGTAGGATTATCAATAAAATCCAAGTAAAATCTGGAGCTTATCTAATACGAATGAATCAATAATAGCTTTTAAAATAATTATGTAAGATTAGCAAAAACTGAGTGAAAGATATATAAGAAGTCTTTTTACTATTTTTGTGATATTTTCCATAAACTTAAATGTATACTGTAATTAATAACAAATCCTGAATTAATGGCCCCATAGTGACAGCCACACTGATGTCACCCCCTGGGACAGAGCAAAGGCTGTGAATATGGCTGGATGTTAAAAAAGAAAACAAAAAGTGGGACATGACTACTGTCATTGCTATTTCTCTTCCAAAAGAAAATTCTAGTTTCTTGTAAACTGGATAGTTCCACATGCTGAATTTTAATAATTAAATTGCTAATGGGATTTTTTGGATTAATTTAGCATAGGCACATAATGTAGGTTTGATCAAAGCACCTGCATAGAATCCTCTACAACAAAACCTGTATGGTCACAGACCTTGTAATTATGTAAGCTCTTTAGGTACGTGGTAATTACTTCAAAGCACAGCAAGCTTAGGTCTTATTCATCTCTGCCTTTTGATGCTCTATGATAGTTAATCTCAATTGTGAATTTGATTGAGTTGAAAAATGCCTAGGAAATTAGCAAAGCACACTTCTTTTTTTTTTAATAAAAAATAAGATTATGACACTTTTATTTTAAAAGTAAAAGAACAAAAGCATGTTAACAAACAGACACAAAGTAGCACAAGAATAGCACAATCAAAACTGAATTACAGACAAGTTGACAGGGAATTAACAATGGTTGTTGTATTACATATTGATAACTTCGAAGTGTATACTCAGGAAAACAAATATAGACATGCAAAATTGATCAAACAAATAATCATTAACTATTCCTTACAATAAAGTGACCTAAGTCAGTAGTACAACTATGTTAGCTATGCTACATATACATACATACATACATACATACACACACACATACATAAATATCCCTTCCTTCCTTTTTTTTATATAATTTTTTAAAAAAATTTTTTAGGTGTAAAAGAAAAAGAACAACTTCTACAAAAAAGAGGAAAGCATTAACAAAGAGACACAAAGTAGCGCAATAACAGTACAATCAAAATTGAATTATAGACAAAGCAACAGGGAACCAACAATAGTTGTTGCATTACATATTGATAACTTCAAAGTGTATGCTCAGGAAAACACATATAGACATACAGGATTGATCAAACAACCAGTCATCAACTATTCCTTACCATTAAGTGACATAAGACAATAGTGGAACCATGTTAGCCATCCTGCACATATGTACATACATACATACAAGCATATTTGCCTCTTTCTTCCTTTTCTCCTTTCTCTCATCCCATCTGTTCTTTACTTTTGAACACATTTCCTTCACGCCTCTTAGTTCATATTCCCACTCTCAAGTTCTTACACCAGTGACACAATACATTGCTTGCACATGCACCTCTGACTTATTGTGACCATTTGCCTACAAAGGCCCCAAATCTGTCCCTCTTTATAGCTGACTAATATTCCATTGTATAAAAATGCCACAGTTTTTTAATCCAGTCCTCTGTGGATGGACATTTGGGTGCAAAGCACACTTCTAGATGCATGTCTGAGGGTTTTTCCAGAAATGATTGGCACGTGGAACAGCACACTGAAGGGAGAGACCTATCCTGAATATTGGCAGCACCATGCAATTGACCAGGAGTCTGGAAGGATTATAGGATGAAGGAAAAAATCTGTAAGCAACGTTCTCCCTCTGTTCCCTGTCTGCTGTCAAGTGAGCTGCTCGCCCCACCATGCACATGTGCTCTCCACATTCCTGCCCCCCATGGTGATCTTCCTCATTACGGACCAAAAACAGTGGAGCCAAATGACCACGGTCCAAAGAGCTGAAGCCACGGGCCTAAAGAAACATTTTCCTCTTGAAGTTGCTTACATCAGGTATTTCGTTACAGTGATTGAGAAATGATTAACACCGGATCATTTGGTTAACAGTTAAATTCTCAGAGATGGGATAATCTTCTGTTCATTTTTAAAGTAGCTTTTCCTTGACAGTCTAGCGTGGTGTTACATAAAAACTAAAAATAGAATTTTTAAAATGAAAGCAAAAGAAATGGGAAGGGCCGAGAAAGGAAGGGGAAAAAGAAAAGAAAGGAAAAGAAAATAAAAGAAGGAAATAAAACCCATGTGAATCTGGAAGTATTGAAATGCAATAATTCACTAAGAAGATGACAATGGATTTCACAAGACACTTCATAATGTGGAAGAGATTCCTAGAAAGTTTTCTTGGACTTCCCTCCTCCTCCAGAGTTTCTTATTTCACAGAGTCAGTTGCACACACTCTTTTGTGAGGTGCTTTTCCAATCATGTCCCAGCATATGAGCCCCTTACCTGTATGAAGTGGCCCCAAATTCCACTCCTACTATTTTTCCCAGGAATAGCAGCTCTCTTAGAATTCTCACTGCCTGCTTAGATTCCTATTGGTATTGGCTGGAATTTGAGGTCATGCTACAAAGACAAATATCACATGTGGGATATGTTAATAGAAACTTTGTTGTGTTGAAATAGTCCACAGAAAATAACATTAAATGCTTTAAAGCTACTTTCAACCAAAGCAACACTCAGCCAAGTATTATACTTAGCAAATAAAAATACAGAACATCTAGTTAAATTAGAATTTCAGAACGCATTGTTTTAGAATCAGACCTTTCTTGTATTAGAAATACTGTAGCAGAAAACACTCCTTTCAGCCAGTATAATTCAGTTTCTGTTAGTCGCCCAGGTAATAGTTCCTGTTACAGTTCCTGTTACTTCTGATTTTTAGAAATTGCTGGTCACTGTGATCACTATGATGCATATTGTAAGAACCAATCCAAAACAGTCTAGTACTCTGCTTCCGTACTCTTCCCACTTGCAAGCTCCACATGAACTGTAGACCACAAGAGATCGGGGCCTGATAGTTTGGGAATGATCCGTGTCAGTGCCCATTGATGTAAATGAATCTGCCTCCAGCTCCTGGGTGTTGTTTCAGTGTTTCCGTTCACTGTAGAAACACCACTTGCTACTTACTTTAAATTTATATTTAAGTGTTAATCCTGTGCTTTGCCTGGTATTTATCAAAGTAACTCATGCTGTCTAAAGAAGGTCTTTCTCTATGGACTGGGATTTAGAACAAACTCTTTGTGACCTGAAATAGTATTGGGAGATATCTCCTTCAAGAAGTCAATAATAGATAAGTAACTTTTGTGTTTGACAGTGACAACTATGACCATGATGAATGCTTTTGCTGCTTTTGTACTTCCTACAAGGCCTTTCCATGTGTGTCATTTGTCTTCTATATTTCTGATATAGATATGACAGATATCTGTTTTGAAGAACAATAAAATTATTTTTTATTTACTCTTTAGCCAGGGAAGATTGTCAAGGAGAGAGAAAAATCTACCTAGTTAAAGGTGATATCAACATAGTGAGCACCAACATTGATTTTAAAACAGGGTGATACGAAATAAGACAGGGTAATGTTATTTTCAAGCTACCCTATGTGAAATATATGCACTGTGGAGAATATTTTTCTCTATCCTTGAAACTAAATTATTCCTGAATGATAAGAGTTGTCTAAAGTTGTACATAATAGAAAATGTCATTTTTATTGTTATAAAAATGATCATTGAAAAATAGGTCACCGAATCTGGTTGAGGCATATGATTGCTTCCTTTTGACTTTAAAACTTCACAGGTTCACTTTTCTAGTTTTTAAAATAAGAATTTGATATTTATAAAGTGTATTAAGGCATATAATAAATCATGTCTAAATGGAAAGTTTAATAAAATATACCCACTGTGTTTCAGTTTGTTTACTCACTTTTTCTATAGCGAAATAAACTATTATTTTTAATACACTCATGTAGCATTATACCTGATTATGAACAGAATCTTTACATTTAATTTCAAGTGAACAAAAATAAACATCATGGGAAGATGAATAATGCAATTATTTTCCAGGTCAATTTTCACTATCCACCAGTTTATACCTTCCAACATTCTAATATTCTGCAACTTTATGTTTAGTAGTATGAGTGTCTGGTGTCATTAAGTTTATTTCCAAAATCATTTGTCGGAACTTAGTTAAAATGTGTCCCAATGTAAGATATTTTTCACAGTCATGCTCTTCCATTCTAAATTAGAAATAATTTCCTCCCAGGTGCAGCACTGGCTTCATGTACTTCTGATCATGTTGTTCCTATTTTACCTGATGCCTCCAGGTGCCCAATTTTGTGAAAACTATAAATTTTCATTTTACTCAAACCACTTTCTAGAATCTTAAACTTGCTCTTATAGTTAGTGCTGATCGTTCACTGCACAGAGCATTTGATATAAATGAATTATGCAAAGTGCAGACAGAAAAGAACACACTAATTTCTGGAGCTTTCCAACCCCGGTCCAGAATTCTAATGTCATTGTGAGAGGGGTCTGGAGATCATTTTTCAAAAGTATGTTGGATAATACATTTGAACAGTGAGAGCTGGAAAACATTGCTCTAAACCAGTGTTTTTCAAACCTCTGTGTTCATGAATTGCCTGGGATCTGATGAAGATGCAATTTGACTCCAGGTCTGGGGAGAGGCTGAGAGTTGGCATTGCTAATACAGGTTCAGGTGGTGCAGATGGTGTTTATCTGCAGACTCAGGATCCACTCAAGGTGGAGTCTCTGTTCACCTAGGACCTGTTAGGGAACAAATGTGCTGTGCTCAAGAGCTTCATGAGTCAGTATGCTTTTATTTGGATATTCTGCTAAGCTTTGTGCACACGAATGTTTGAGAAGCTCTGCTCTGGAGAACATCCCTTCGATTAAAGGAAAACATGACATAGGGTGGGCTGAATCCTAGCACAGCAGCACAATTTAATTAAGTGATAGAGCTTCAATTATTTAGGTGTGGGAAATGCAACCACACGTTGAAAATAACAGAAAATGTGACACAGGACAAGGAACAAAGGAAAGAGAGAAAAACCACAAAATCAACCCTGTTCCTAAACCGTCCTCAAGTGCTGCTTTGTTTCTAAGTTTGATTTACATTTGAAATATTACCATTTTATATTTTAAATATAATTGTTTGGAAACACATGTTTCTTTAAAACTAAATAATAGTTTATTTTGCCTATTAAATGTTCTAAAACGTGTTGACTAACAAAACTTCTGAGCGTTGTGTGTTTATTTTGACATACACACTCACTTGTCTTTAATTCAAAATCAATATAAACATATAAGTTGTATAAAATCATTGACATTCTAAATCCAGCCATGGATCTCATTACCTACAACTCCCTTAGTACATTAAAAAATCAAAATAATAGCATTTTCCTCACTATTTGCTGTTATTTGCTTATATTTCTTTTCTTCACCACTAAGTTCCTCTAAGACAAATATTCTGAAGAATTATTTGTGGTTGGGTCTAGTGCTTAGAAGTTGCCCAAAGTGTTCATTCAATAAACAGATGCATGATTGCAAAAATCATATACTACACACCTATAGATAATTGATCAAAGAAGGCCTTCTAAAAATTCTGAGAATGAAACTATTAAACTAATATAAAGCAAAGGACCTAAGAAAATCCTAAGAAACTTATTAAGCAAAATTTGTTTCCACAGGCCAGAGCAGGGAATACTGACAAGAATTTTCCATCTTAATTTTTTAAAAATGTATTTTAGCTACATGCCAATGTTGTAATATCATTACTGGAGAGTGCATGAGAGAGGTTACTAGATTTGGGTCAATCTACCATTCCTCCTTACTGGATTCCACATTCGATATGCAGACCTCTTCCTAGGATTTATTCATGGAGAAGCCACCTATGTGCCATACAGTCATCCCAAGTACATCTTGTTTTTATAAAAGGTGTACTAGAAAAATACAGTGCATTTTTTAATTTTTAAAGATTACTTTTAAATTAAATTTTATATAACAGGTTTAAAGTTAAAAATTACAGTAAAAGACAGATCACCCTGAATCACCCTCAAAGAACTCTCCTTTGCTTTAAATACACCTCATAGTCCTTGGCACTTTCTGAAGTACGTCTGGAATCCTCTCTCATCAGTTCAGTTAGTCGAATTACCATGGCTACCTTTATATCCTGAACTAATTCAAAATGCTTAGCTTTCATTGTCATTTTGACCTTAAGGAAGAGCCAGAACAAGCTCAGTATTAGATTCAGTGGATAAAGTGGATTAGGATACACCATAATGTGTATCCTGCCTCATCCATCCATTTTACAAGCCTGCCTTTCTGTTAGATGACACTTAAGAGCAGCATTCAGTGTACTTTTTATCAAACCTCATAAACATTCATGCAAGAGGAATTCCAGAACTTCCTCAGAAAGTGGCAAGAATGATGTGACAAACATTTAAAGCAACTGGAAAATATTTTAGGTTATGTGTCTTTTAATGAAATAATAATCATTTCTAATTTAAATTCACCATATATCTTGATCATACCTTTGTATATCATTCTCTTATAAGGTTGTTTAATGTCAGTCTAGTCTGTGTCTAATATATTTGGAGGCCTTAATAGAACGTAGTTAGAATTGTTAGATTGAGAAGATCTAAGCTCATGGAAAAGGCAACAAGGCAGTAAATACCATCTTAGAGATAAGACAGTCAATGAATATAACTAGCCAGTGTCTTCAGGGCCATTCCTCTATATTTTACCCATAGAGAATGAGGAGTTTTCCACATGTAATACATAAGTAATACGAGAAAATTTTCATATTTGTAACATTGATTACTGTTATGGTTTGTGTCAGGATGCTCCCTCCAAAGCCTCATTTGGTCATGGGACTGGGCTTCTCAGAGACAGATAAATCTAGAGTTCGTGATGGGTTCATTGACTACTGCTGGGATTGGTAGTGTGGCTGATATACTCACCCCAAAGCAGGTAGCCTGTACACAGTGTCAGAGAGGGAAGGAGGCTTGCTCTCCGCTTTTGCTCTTGTTGCTTTTGCTCTCTTTTGCAGCCATGAAAGGCTGCCTCTCCGCCATACCACCCTGCCTTCAGGCCAGCAGATTTTGGACTGAAACCTCTACAAACTGTGAGGTAAATAAACTTTTCCTCCTTCACTTTGAGTGTTGGATATTTTGTATCATCAGTGAGAGAAAAGTAACCAAGACAATTACATGTAACTATTGTAAACAACAATTATAAATAGTGCAATTTGACGAAAACATCTTGGATTTTGAGTTTACCTGCTACTGCCAATAGTATGAAGCTATATGACTTTAGACTAGTTACCCAAATTTCCTGAGGAGACAAATTCTTAAGACATAAATTAAAGACACTAACACCTGTTGGTCACACAGGGCTGCTGAAAATAAGATGTTGACAAGATTTGAATATAGGGTAAAGAAAATGCCTTTGGAATGATAAACTGAAAGAATCATAAAGGAGATCTATGGAATAAGAGCAAAAAAATAAAATTAAAGAGATAAAATGATTACAATATTGAGAGATTTGAAGGCAACACTTACCTATTGAAATTAAGTATCCTTTATAAATGGAAGAAGGACTGCTGAGAATATCGCAAAAGGCAAAAGTTATAAATGTCCATCAAATATCTCTTGACAGGACATTCTGTGCCTATTATGAGAAGGATGTTAACCACCTTAAAGATGTTGAACCCTCTTAAAGAAACCATCTTAAACATGACTTCCTGCTATTTTGATCAGATCCCCACCACTTGATTAAAATTCAGCATCCTTTAAATTCTCCCTGAAAAGAGACCAAAAACACAATCTCCTATGCTTCTACTTTTTATGATATTGAACATTACTGCTCCTATGGTACTTTGTTTCTCATCATCTGTCAAAAGGTCAAAGCAGATCTGTTTAGTGTCCACGATATTCTTGAAAATTAATGGCAGGTACCAGGAATAGAACAGCAAATGCAACACGCAGAATCCAAACCACACCTTCTAGGCAAAACTAGTGAAATTTCACACACATTAGTCTTCCATGGTCAAACACAATTTTCATGTGTTTGTTCAATGTAAACTGATTTTGCATTATATTTTGTATTAAACTGCTAATGTTTCACCAAATCATGTTACAGAAACTGCAAAATTGGTGGACAGATTCTCAACTTCAATAAATTCTTCAAAGTTGCGTGTTTTATTTGAATTTCCCAGGAGAATTCTAAGAATATACATAAGTAGCAAGATCTTAACATCACAGTAGGATAAATGAGACACCTAGATTGTTTTTTAGATTTTTACATAAATTTATGAAGATTAAAGATAAACTCTCTAGCATTCCACTTGTCTGATAAATGCTGTATCACCAATAAAACAGAAATATCAATAAATAACATCAGTATAGATCACCTAATGTCCCACTTGCTAACAGTTGAATGTTTTTACAGTTAACAGAGATACTAAGAAGTGAGTAATTTTCACAATTTCAGACTGGTAATATGTAATCAAGGGAGGTAAGGTTAAAATTTAAGAAGTCTCACTATATTCCTGTGCCTTTAACATACCACATAATTATTCATATTGTTATTTTTATATTATAGTTATCAACATGATCATCAACATTATTCAGAATTTTATATTCTGCAACCAAGTATTCCATAGGATAGAACTGAAATTTGAGCACAGGGAGGGAAAGAACAGAGTATGAAACAGCTTACAGCCTGGGAAGAAATATCTACAAACTATGAACCTGACAGGGTACTAATGAGCAGACTATACAGAAAACTTAAATAACCCAATAGCAGAAACCAAACAGCATGATTAAAAATGGGAATTATGCAGACTTAAATAGACATTGCTCTAAAAGCATGCAAAGAGATTACAGATGCATGAAAAATGCTCAGTGTCACTAATAATCAGGCAAAGGCACATCAAAACCACAGTGAAAATGCTATAAAATTTGGCTTTCCTAACACTGAGAAAACCAAAATCCACAATTTAGAGGCAGAGAGGTTTAATTTCACTCAGTTTTAGGAGATTCAGTCTAAGGTTGTCTGCCTTCAAGGCAGAAACATCATGGTGGACGGGGTCGCAGAATAAAATTGTGTATTTCATCACAGCCATGAAGCAGAGCAGGGAAATACAGCCACAAAGGAAGGGGGCAGGGAGTACATTTAGTTCCTATGGTCACACCTCCATGATTCACCCAGAACTCTCCAAAAGTGTGCTTTACTGATATCTTTGTGAGCTCCCAAGCCAATCAAGTTAATAAGCTTAACTATTACAAATGATCATTATCAAAAAATGAAAGAGAAGTTCTGGTGAGAATGTGAAGAAGAGAACTCATGCTGTTTGTGGGAATGTAAATTAGTACAGTATATGGAAAACAGCATGGAGCTTCCTGACGATTTTACAATGCAACCAGGTATACTGTCACACACTTGTAATCTCACCTCCTATGAAAATTGAAGCAAGAAGATCACAAGTTTGAGGCTACCCTGGACCACACTGTGAGACCACAGACTCAGAAAAAAGTTAAAAAATAGAAATACTACATGATCCAGCAACCTCACTACTGGGTATATATACAAAGGAAAAATGAATTAATGAATGAATTAAAATGAATTAAATGAATTTAAAATGAATTTAAAAAATGAATTCATTTGAATAGACATTTATACTCCCATGCCCACTGTGACACTGTTCACAAGAGCCAGCCAGTGAGAACAATCTAAGTGCCTACTAATTGATAAATGGACACAGTAAATGTCCTACATATATACAATGGAATGCTGTTCAGCCATAAAAATGAATTAAATCTTGCCAGTTGCAACACCATGGACATAATAGGAGGTCATCATGTTAAGTGAAATAAGGTAACAACCAGAAAGGCAAGTATTAAATGATTTTACTCTTGTGGAATAGAAAAAGTTGATCTCTTAGAAGTTGAAAGTAACATGTTAGTTACCAGAGGTTGGGAAAAGAGAGGGAAGGATGGGAAAGACTGATAATAAGTTATGGTTAGATAAAAGCAAGAAACTCTGATGTTATTACTGCATGGAAGGGTGATCTGTATCACAATCTGTATCACAATAACACACTGTATACTTTGAAAGGCCAGAAGAAAATCATTTTGATGTTTTACCATAAATGATAAATGTGTCCTTATTTAAATGTGAAATACATACAGGTACTAAACTGTCACATGGCAAAACCATAAATATGTACAACTTTATAATTTTATGTATCAGTTAAAATAAATTTTTAAAAACTTTAAAAATAATGTCAAAAAAGAAATTTGATTTACTTTAGTTATGCTTAGAGAGTTGATTATTTCTGCATGGTTTTCAAAATCAGGTTTATAATTTATACTGGATTCACATTGAATAAGAGCATGAAATAATAATGAATTGATATGCAAAATAATTGACATATATTTTCTTCTGGGTGTAATTGCTCCTAAATTACTGGAAATGGCAAATATTGGCATTGTTCTAAAAATCTTTGAAGTGTGGAAAATAAATAAAATTAATTTGATAGGCTAAATAAACAAACATGTCCAAAAGTTACATGAGTATAGGAGAAAGACAATTTGATGCATGAAAATATATGTAAAATCTGTAAAATAATATTATATAAATAAGTAAAATTTATGTATTATATAAATAAATAAAATTTATTTGAAATGGATTTAATATCCACTAAAATTATATGGGGAATTCGATATACATCTATGTTAATATGACAATATTGATATTAAAATAGGAGTGAAAGAATAAATAATTCACTAAGTGGTGCTCAAATAACTAGAAATTTCTATTTTAAAAATAGAAAATTATCTATTCTACATCAGTTAACAAAAATAATCCTGTGTATGAATTATTTAAATGTATAATATAAAATATCACTCAAAGTATAAATTAACATCATAAATTTTATGATAAAAACAGCCTCTCCAAAAATGACATACAGAAAAACTATTAAGCAGGATAAATATTAATCCATTTTTAAATAGTTCTGCCTCAAATAATAATAGTTGGATCTCTTGAGAAAACATAAAGTCCTTAATTTGAAAATAGTTTATATAAATTAAGCATGTAAGTACAAGTTTAAAAGTCCCAACATATAAAATGTAAATACCTTGTCACTACACATCAAAAGCTGTTTCATCTGACTAGAAATCAAAGCAACAGGGACAATGACATTATTCTATACTGCGTGGTTTGGGCTTGGAATGTCTTGGAAACTCTCGTGCACTGAGAGGCAGGGACTTTGGAGGGAGGTTGGGTCACGAAGCCCTATACTCATGGACTGGTTCACACACCTGGGAGTTCGGGGGCTGAGTGGGATTTGGGTGTTGGGGTCAGTTGGAAGAGGGCCACGTGAGTCGCTGAGGCTAAGAGCTACAAGGGTGCATAACCCTCCCTACTTTCGTCATGGCCCAGGAAATTTATATTTGTAATGCCATGGAAAAGTTATTGGAATTCTAGTAAGTTAATTCCAATCTATCACTTTCAGTGCAATCCATCATGAGAATAAAGATACTAAACCATATTTGTAGGTGCGGGGAGCCAAGGAGCCCTAAGTCCAGCCATGGTGATGACTATTTGGAACACAGGCCTGGACCCAAGGCTAAACCCTAGCCCCACCCCCTTTTATCATTTTAAAATTTTCAGACGTGTTCTGACTCACTAACTTTCCCCAGATGGGCCGGAACTTGTAATCCTCCTGCCTCACACTCCCAGAGTGCCCGCCCTAAAAGTAATTCCACACCTCTAGATCAGCCATGAAGAAGTTGGCAAATGCTTTGAGCATGAAGAACTAGAACACATGGGTGAAACATAAATGACATCGGTGCACAGTTATGGGAAGACTGATGAAGTGAACGATGTCCTTAAGCAGCCAGGCCTGAAAAGAGAGGAGGTACTTAGGTGACCTGAGATTCCGCAAGGGAGCAGGACAAGAAACTGGGGAACTGCGCGAGCCGCTGTGTGGTAGAGAAGGGAGAAGAGCTATAAAAACTCCCGGATGGTGACCAAAATGACCTTTGGGGTCACCTATGTAGTTAGAGAGAGGGGTCAAATCATAGAATGGAGGCAGACATAGAGAAGTGTCACTTACTAATTGTTATCTTCCTTTTATTAAAATGTTATCTTACTGCTTACTGACTTCCACAGTCCACTCGGGAAGTGAGCTGGAAGTCTCACGTGCTCCTCTCGGAAGTATCTCCCCCAAGCCCTCCTATCACTCGCCCTCTCAATTCTCCCTATGCATACACGATACCAGGATTTTTCTTCTGCCCACTGTGATTTTTAGCATTAGGATACTTGCTAAATTCTTAGGTAAACTAGGAAGAAAAGTTGGGAATATAAGAAAAAGTTCTACATATAAAACAGGTTTAAAATTGTATGGTTCTGAGAAGACAAGAAAAACTTATAGTTGGGACCAAGGAAAAGTGTCCCTGATAAAGATTCTAAGTTTCGACTAAATTCCATAGCAGCATCACTTTTAGGAGATAAGTCGAAGTAGATATACACTAAGCTTTACTGACAAGCTGTACTAACATTTTGGAGTGCACTATGGTGACCTACTTGTGCTCAGCTGCCTGCTGAAAGATGATAACCCTTTTCTAGATGAGGTGTTACACAGTGTCTTTGCTGTTTCATAAAGTGTCCAAAGTGTACATTGAATAGCCCATGACAGTCTAAGAAACACAGTCACCCTCAATAATGAGCAATATCCATAGCTATCTGAATTGGAGTAATTTGTACTGACTTCAGAATAATGGTTAGTTATTCAATTAAGAGATTAAAAGGTAAGGAACTTCAGTAGATGGTTTTGATTTACTTTTTAAATAACCAAGATTATAAAACTGGAAAATGTAATAATTGAAATTAAGAACCAAACAGATAGATATACTATATATTCAGGGATTAACAGAAAGAGACATTAGTGAATTTTAAGGTATATAAATAGAAACTCTCTATGGTGACAACAAGGAGTAGAAAATGCTAGAATAATAGGAGTCTAGGCATAAAGTTCTTACATACATCCAGTATCATTCCCAGAAGGTAGGAGAGATAAAATAGTTCCTAGGGGAGGACAGAGAGAGAGCAAGCATGGAGCAGCACTTACAAAATTCCATGTATCCCATGGCAGATACACACACACACACACACACACACACACACACACACACACGCACACAGGTAAGCTTATCATGGGGAAGAAAGTGAAAGGCAAAAGAAAAATTCTGAAAGAAGCTAGAGGATAGTGTGGGAGGGTGGGTTACAGGAGGGGCCTCGTATGCCCACAGGTGGGGCTTTTTGGAACTTGCTGGATCTAGAGTGCGTCACATGGGATTAAAATTATGTGATACTAAATTAGTCCACTGGTTGATTTAGCAGAGTTCTAGGTGTGGATAGCAGAAAGGTCCACCTTGGGCAGGGATGGCACCATGCAGGAGGAGTACTTCCTGGATGGATAAACGGGAAAGAGACGCTCACTGGTTGCTGTTCACTGCCACCTGCCTGCACTGCAGTGGACTGTGTGTCCTCTGTGATGCCTCTCTACCATGCCACTCTGCCTTGGAGCCAGCCACTTATGGACTGAAACTTTTATAACATGAACCAAAATGGACCTTTACCCATTTTACTTGTGTTAGATATTTTGTCTCAGCAACAAAGAAAGTAACTAAGAGAAATAGCATAATATGTATAAGGAAATAAGCACCATATATGGCACACATATTTGTTTTCAATATTGGGTATTATTACAAGTAGATTTATAATATGGGGTTGATGGCAGAGGGCAAATAAGTCTAATGGCAAAGATCCGGGCATCATTTACTGTCAAATAATAATAAGAAGAGAAATACAAAAAACAAAATTACCCCAACCTCTACCCTGCCATTGGTAACAAATGTTCCATGTTTTATCGTATAATTTAATAGTCACACTCACTCACTGATTTCTCTCCAATACGAGGAAAACAAAATGTGTGTCACACAGAAGTTTAGCTTCTTTCCCGTGCTGTACTTTGCCAGTGGCACACCCACAGAGCATATGGCCGGCGGAACATTCTCTTCTGCGTTCTGCACTTACATTTCCCCTTCAGAAACTCTTCTTGCTTTAGAGCTTATAGTAGAGAAGGAAGATACACTTGTATCTAGGCTTCATTTGATTTTGCACTGATAATACAGGAACGCAAACCTGTTTGATGAGTTTTAGTTGATGCTATAAAGTATCTTTCACAAAACTACACCATATACATTGATCAAATTGATGTCTAGTTTTTAGATGAGACCGTTTACATTGAAATATTAGGGAACATTAAGAGAACATTTGGAGAAAAGGCAATATGACAGCTGTCAATTATAAGCAAGAGTGTCTTCCTTTTATAAAACTGCATTACCTGACTATGCTGGCCAAGGTTAATTACTGTATAGACACAGCTTTATAATAAGTGTGTACATAACCAAGAGTGGCAGACCCAAACAAGCACCACACTTACATATTGTGTTAGTACAATCCTTTATTTGTTGTGTTCTTCCTATGCTAGTTGTATTAACAACACTTGCAAATAATTTCTTATCTTTCACCTTTAGATAAGAAGATAATTCTAATTTAAATGACAAAAATAATCTGCTATTCAAAGTATATACAGTATAACAAGTAATTCATCATGATAAGCACTGAGGATTTAAATTCAGGTGGCCGGCTCCTCTTCAAGTGACTGTTACCCATATATTAGATACCAGTTGGTTGCTGGTAAAACATCAACTCAGCCTTCAATTTTTGCCTTCCTCTCTCATATTTACCTTTGTTGGACCAGGAGATGTTTAACAAGTAAATCAGTTATCTCTTCATTATTATAATGTATTCCTACATTACTTTCATCTGTTGTCTAAATGGTGAATCAAATATGTCTTCATTATTACAATTATGTCTACATCACTTACATCTGTTTCTAATTCATGAATTCCTTTTTTAATGCCACTCCTGTATTCCATCTGTCTTCTTGTGAAATTTTTACACCTATACATTTAAAATCCTCTTGATCAGAAAGAATTTCCATCTATCGGAAAGTAGTCAAACTCTGCTTTTGGCACTTTATTGCTTTAATCATCAATATTGGCCAATTTTTTTTTACTTTTGAGCTAAAAGTCACATTTCATAATGTTCTACCTAACATTTTCACTTTGTTTTATTCAGACTGCAGCCCCTACACTTGATACTATCTTTGTAGTAGCTCTGCAGGCCTAGGGATGGGGTAGCTTCTCTCAGATACCCTATTATGTTACTCAGGGGACTCTTACAGGCATCTTGCGCTCATGACCATTTTGAACAAACGACAGTGTCGTCATACTGGTTAGTCAGACCTCAGAAGCATGTTTCATCTCACCATGATTGGCATACTTCTTATTCTGCTCCAACCCGCTGCTCTTCTCCTACACAAAAGGGTGGGCAAAACTCCGGAACTTTTTGAGTTCCGTCATGCAGTAGAGAATTTAGAAGGAGCAGACATCATTTTGCTATGTGCAATAAATAAATGAATAAATAAATACATTCATATCTAGGTAGATATTACAACACCGGGACACAAAAATAAAGAGAAAATTTCAAAAGCAACCGGACCCAAACTGTGTTACCTACAAAGGACCAGAAATTGGACTAGGAGCAGATTTTTCAAACGTTGCAAATGCAAACAAAAGAAATGGGCGAATCAAAATGTTGAGAGAAATAACTTATTCTAAAAATCTATAAGGTACCATAAGAGGGTGAGAACACACAAGCTCACTTGGAAATGAAGACAGAGAACGTAGGAGGCGGTTAGGAGAGGTTCGTTTTTTCTGTCACAGTGCAAGAACTTTAGGTATCAAAATACATAAAACAGGTAAATAATTTTGTTTGGAAAATGAATAGGCCTAAGTGAGTTACACAGTCACAACCAAACAGAAATTTTAAGCCTATGAAAGAATAGTGAGTTCCATATTTATTTCACTAGGTCAGAACACTTATCTTGAGAGTTCATTACCCAGTGTCCTCTTCCACATATCAGTCAGATTATATAAAAAGTTTCTTAAATTTACATGTGCAAAGCCCTCTTGATCTCTGTCTTCAAATTTACTCCACCTGTGGTTTTTTTCATTTCATGTATGAGATCCCCAATCTTTTTAAATACTGTAGCCAACTGCCTCAGAATCATCATTAATTTCTCTCTCATATATCCTATTAATAATCTCTGTAAATCCTGCAAGCTCAACTTTAGGAGAGAATTGGGTTCTGACACTTTCTACTTTACCTCTGCTTTTACTTGATCAGAGGCCTGTACACACACACACACACACACACACACACTTCCCCATAATGAACTTAGGCAGGACAGTGGTAAAAGGGTTTGCCTTGCCTTTACTCTGGGTTCTGCTTCTACCCTCAGTACAACAATCAGAAGGACCTTGGACCTTGGAACACACATGTTCGCATCACATACCCTTCTGCTCAACACCCTCTAATGCCTCCGTGTCTCTGCAAGTCACCAGTCTCAAAATGGTCTGTAAAACCTCAGAGAGCTGCCCACATGGCTCCCTTGAGTCTCGTTACTTCATTCACTCCCTCTCTTCTCCTCACGGAGCCTCACTGACCCCCTTGTTTTTAGAACACATCCACTCAGAGGAAAGCATCCAGTGTCCCCTTCTTTCTGTCTGAGACACACACACTTCCCTTTGGTATCTACAAGGCTCACCCTCTCTCTTCCCTCCAGTTTTAGCTCAAATATTTATGAATCTTCCCTGCTACCCTAATGCTTAAATGAGGGACCAATCAAAACATCCTCCCTCACCATTGATATTAGTATATTTTGATGGCTTTGCCTTACCATTTCTTCTAGTCTTTTAAAAAGAAAAATATATAAATTTGTACATATATAATACATCCCATATATATATATTATGAGAATGTATATCTAAATACATACACATATTATGCATACATACATTCTATTCCTATCCTTAATGAATAATGCTTTGAGGAGAAAATAATATCTTTTTTCTCATAGCTAGAACTCTACTAAGAAAACTGTATAGTTCCCTTATTTTCATGTCTCTTTTGCAGATAATTACAGTGATAGTCTTTAGAATGTATCATCTCTAAATAAAATATTAACTGGTTGCTTTTCAAAAATACTGGTTTTTCTAGTGTGCATGTCCAATAGTTTAAGATAAGTCAACTGTAAGTACAACCTGTGAGCATCCAGCTCTAAATCTGTTGAACAATCACACCTAGGAAGTGCGGAGCATGAGGCCACTCCCTCAGGTACACAGAGACAAGAAAGTCACCCCCAGAGTAAAGCTGAAAGGCACTTCCCCAAGATGTGCAATGAGGTGCTCTCTTGTTTACATGTCATTGAAGGTGTCTGAATTAGATTACATCATTGACCCCAATTATTAACTCCCGTATAGCAGATCAATTCACCATAGCATTGTAATAGCTTCATTGAGGAGAATCTCAATTCATCCTCCCTTTGCGTTTGGGATTGGCCATGTGACTGAGATTCCCTTGGCCTCGGCCTGTTAGTGGACGTCTCGTGGACAGGGCCTTGAAATGGGTCTGTGTAGTCAGTCATTCTCTTCCTTGCACTCTCACCTCTTGAGAAGAACACGCCATGTGTGTAGCCTCTGGTATGAGAAAGATCACAGGCATGTGGGGTTTTCACAGATGACCCAACACATAGCTTGAGCCCAGCTGAACCCAGCCTAGATCAGCCAAATCCAGATGACATGCAGATACCTGGGAGAGAATTGTGTATAATGCTGAGTTCTAGTGTTAATATGACAGTGACTGAAAGTTAAAATGATCTACAACCGAAGTAGGTAAATTGTACAATAAATATGTTTGTAACTTATTTTATGTGAAGGTTACATTATTAGTTCCTCAATGTTTATAAAGTAAAACTTCTGCTCTCTCTGCCCACATCATCTGTTTTATGGACTTCTTGTTCCCCATTTAACTGAATAAATATTCGTCTGACACCTTTAGTGTTCTAGGATTCATGCTGGTTTACGGGCATACAGAGAGGAATGGGAAACCACCATTGGCCTCAAGGAGCTCAGACATAATCAAGAGAGATGGACTAGTAATATGGCAGTGGAAAAATCTCATGATAAACCATTGTACCAATAACAAAATCTAAGCAAAATCTCCAGGCTCATTTCCCATGCAGTAAAACAACACTAAGGCTCATCTCTGCTATGACTCCAAATGCATCATAGGTGGGAGTCAGCCCAGAAGAACAACTGAGGCAGGATTCTAGCATCACTGCAGCTTGCTGCACAGAACGAGGTCTATGAAACTCAGCTCTCTGGCAACCTCATTTACTGGAAGCACAGTGGACATCGCAACAAGCAATTTAAAAAAATCCTTCTGAACAAATAAAATTGCTGTCACAACTTTCATGCATGAAGTTCATATATTTTATTTATTTATCCCAAGACTCTAAAACTAGAAAGCTTTCATTTTTATCAGATGCAAATTTCACAGTGTACCTTAGAGGGCTATAGTTGGTTAGTAGGTTTCAGACAAAATAATGAATGTAAGCACAGACTACATGGAAAATGAAAATATTTTCATATTCGTTCATAAAAATGAAGTTGAAATTAGATTGCATAATTTTAAAAGAATAAAAAAGAGTGGCCTATATAGCACTATAAAGAAATAACATATGTTTGCCCTGAAATGGAAACATGGAATTCTGTTGCAGGTAGCACAGATGAGTGTGGCTTTGTTTGTGGAGACCACCAGCTTCTACAAAGATGGCCTTGTTGATTACATTATTTAGAGGATTTATGGCCTGACAATTGATATTTCATTTGCTTCTTTGCAATGTTTCCTCTGATTATCTTGTTTTATTTTGTGTGGGAGTGGGGCCTTCACACTCAGTCACATCTCCCCTCTTTATTTTTTAGTTTCAGGCCGAGTCTTGCTGTTTCCCCACAAGACTCCAGCTTCTGATTCTCCTATCTTAGCTTCCCAAGGTGCTCAGACTACAGAAATAAGCCTTCACGCTTCATGTTTCAGTTCTTATTTGTTGTTGCTGCTGTTGTTTTTACCATTTTCTGGTCAACACTAATATTAACACTGATCTGAGAGATGCCCTGCCCTTCTGCTCCTTTCACCCACCCAAGTGCACTGACTCTGAAGGCCAGTACTGCCTCGTCCTTACTGTTTCTCTTTGGGGGACCACTCTTTGTTTCTCAGATGAAATTTCCTCACACGAGCGATGAAGAAACAAAATTTACTTTGTAGAGTTATGCTGAGGATTAGAAATTATACATGGAGAATTTCCACCATAGTTCTAGAACACAGTGTGAGTAGATGAATTATACATGTAAACAGCAAAGTAGTTAACCATGAGCTTTCATCTAACACAAAATACTGAATAAATATTTCCAAAATATGAAATTATTTCACCATAAAAATAGTAAGAACATATCCAGATCCATATTTGACCTGCATATTTGAAATCATCAAAGTTTTTCAAATAAAGGAATCAATTGTTGCCTTAGATTAATTTAACACACAATATTTCCGATAATGTAGAGTGTGTTTCCTGGGTCAATACTTTCAAATCTATTTCCAGAATAACATATTGTTTCAATATGCAAAATGATGGCGGAAAAGAAGAGCACCCTTTGTTGTGGCTCTTCTGTCTTCAACAACAGGATATTTGGTCTCATTTGCGTTATTATCTCAACTGTTTAGACTGCCATGCATATCAAAGGCCTTAATTACACAGATGAAGGGCTTCCGTCACAGTTGATAAGAAAGAAGACCATTACAGTCTCACAAGCAATCTCCTGTTTCCCTGACCAATGCAATGGTCTGACTGAGGAACATTGCACTGTAATTACAATGTCCTGTTAGGCATGATTGTAACTGTAAAAGATTTGTCCTTTCTGACAACAATCTGCTTTTTCATGAGATAAATTGGCCCATTTGTTCAGCAGCTAATGCTTTCTTGGTGCTTTATTTTTGGTCTTGATTTGCCAGATGATCAAAAACAAAAAATTTTGCTGTTACTTGTTTCGCTTCCACTTAGCAAATACAGAGTGAATATTTAAAAGTTAATTTGGAAGTTGTTTCCATTGAAAGCTCTCTGGACTGTTAGCTATCACTTACATAGTAGGCTGGGAGCAAACTTTCATTTTTAAATGCATTATTTTCTAAGTGTGGGATGTATCTTTAAAAATCAGTCATGATAGTATAAAACAACTAGAATCAAATGATTGGTTTTTTGCTTTAAGGACTTATTCACTAGACTGTCAATATGGACCATCAATAATGCTCTTCTTCACTTATAAAATATAGACAAATTTTCTCCTGTGAATATTAATCAAGATAAACTTCCCAACTAATTTATGCAGGATTTTTTTCACCTCCATCATGTTAAAATAGACCTTGACATTCATTTCTCGGCATTCTCCAGGGAATGGTTTATAAATATGATATGAAGTAAAAACTGTGCTATGTGTCCTCACGGAGTTCTTGCTTCCCCAAATCTTATGTAATTCCTTAAAACACACTTAGTTTTGTCATTTCAGTTCATGAAAACTGTATGCCCTCTCTCCCTGGGTCTCTCTTTTGTCATGTATAAATTGCTTACAGCATATAGTCAGAAATAAATTGTAGGCCAATTATCTTATCATTACAGAAAAATATAGGATTTGAAATAATCACATTGTACCAGCCCTACTGTCCCATAGTGCATGTGTATGCGTGCGAAAGAGACGCTAAAGTAAAAAAAAAAAAAAAAACAAAAACAGAGAGAGATGCTGAAGTCATTTCTATTTAGGTCAGTTCTTTTCACCACTGTAATTAGTTTTCAGTGTCCTGAAAGACTCAGGGACACTTCAACATTTCAGTTCTGTCCACCCATATGGGCTATATATAGACTTTTTTACCTAGAATTTTCATTTTTTCACTTTCTCATTACCAATCCAAAAAGTTCATCCTTTAAAATGTTGCTTATTAGATATCATTGAAAAAGTTAGACTTTCAAATGCTTTTCAGGATAATTATTTTAAAAGGTTATTTTTTCAAATATGAGGCATTTAGTGTTTTCATTATGTGTATGAAAGTCAATATTAAAGTTTGAAAAGTTATACAATATATAATAGTATATTTGAGGAAGATAGAAATGGAAAATTTTTTGAAAAACCTCAATTATCACAGTAAACATTTCTGTGATTCAACAAATCTCTAATAATTTTATTGCATTTCTTTGTCACTGGCAAATATGAGAGCATTATTATTTTTAATAAGAATGTTTATTCTTTTTAACAGTAATCTGTTAATTTTTAATAGGAATGCTGATGTCAATCCTATTTATCATGACAAAGGATGTTGCTGTAATGTTTTGCATATTTTTCTGTTTTTGATTTAATAGTTATCTCTATTGAGATTTTTGATATTTTCTATGTTTTGCCATATTAACATATCAGAATCCACTTTTTAATACAAAGGGGTAGTAAGTCGTATTGATTCACAAAAAGATTTCAGAGTTTTCACTTTTTCTTATAACTCAGCACTACAGTGCTATCCTTTTGCCTGAAGCACTCTAATTCTTCAGAGAAGTAAGAATAAAACAGCTCTTTAGCCTGACTTACAAAGCCCAGTGCGGTCTCTGCCAACAACTTCTTAACTCTTCTACTACGGTCTCCCAACCCACATCCTGACCTCTTCTCTTTCCTTCTGTCTCACCAAGCGTTTTCTTTGTGGACTTTGTAATACATAGCTAAGAATCTCAGCTTAAACATAGTCTCCTCAAAAGAGCCATCCCTGACCACCCAATCAGTTCAAAGCAGTTTTCCTCAGACTCTAACCACAGCAGCATCTTTTGTTTTTCTAGTGCATATTTTCATGATTGCTTTTCTCCTGCTGCTTTTCCTCTAACTTAATTCTCTGTTATCCCTCTGATGTGAGTTCTTGTCTGTCTTGTTCCATTTTATCTTCACTTCTTGTTTCAATGTAGTTTTTCTTTAATGATTGTTGAATGCATGAAATAAGTAAGTAGGTGCCAGTAGGTGTCATGCAATTGAAACCGGGCCGATTACAGTGTTTAGCATTGATCTTCCCAAGCTGACCGTGATTTCTTATTATGGCTGGAGAAGTAGCTTGTTCTGAATAGATTTGGACCACGATTTGTCCACTCTTCTGCAGCTTCTGCATTAATAGACTCCTGAACAAACAACATACGCAAAGCTGTCTGGCCTCCCTCCTATTTATTCTAATAAAGTAAAAATGTAAAAAATGATATTGATAAGTAGTCTTAGGAAAGACTTCAAAGTAACCTATAATCCAACTGTATGGAACTACTGTATGTATTTAATTTTCCGAATGATTGTTTTAGACCTATTTAAGACTATAAATACATGAATATTGCTCTCATGAGCCACTTGGGACACTTACAGTAGAGATCCTACGTTTTTATTTTAAAGGAGATAAAAAATAAGACAAAAACAATAAAAATGATACAGAATTTCAAAACAACATGATAGGAAATTAACAGTGTTTGTTATATTGCATACTGATTCTTTAAAGGGAAAAGAACAAAAACAAATTAACAAACACAAAGACATAAGTAAAACAACACAAATACAATGAAAGCGATACAGAATTTCAAACAAGGTGATAGGAAATTTTTTTTTTTTCCCGGTACCAGGGATCGAACTCAGGGCCTTGCACTTGCCAGGCAAGCACTTATGCCACTGAGCTATACCCCCAGCCCCAAGGTGATAGGAAATTAACAGTGGTTGTTGTATTACATAGTTGTCTTCAGATTGGTTACTCAGATAACCAGATATAGGCATGTAAGATTGATCAAACAATTAAACAACTGTTTCTTCCAATAAACCAGTAGAAATTAGTAGTACAATTATCTTAGCCATCTTCTTTATATGCAGAAGGAAAAATATATTGCATATTATCTTCAAAGTACTTGCTCAGATTACCAGATACACACATGCAAAACTGATCAAACTATTAAGCACTGAGTGTTCCTTTTAATAAACTTATAGAAATTAGTAGTACAATTATCTTAGCTATCTTTTGTGCGTGTGTATATATATATTTTTTTGTTGTTGTTGTTGTTTTCTTCTTTCTTTTTTTTCTCCTTTCCCCCCATCCCAATTGCTCTGCCCTTTTGAGCAGTTTCTACTTTTAAAACACAAATTGTGAGCACTCATTTTTTGTTGCTTTAGAGTTACAGAAAGTCAGAGAACAGATTCACTGAATGACTGTGCATGAGGGACCTTAGTCTATAATGATGTTTAGTAATGATGTAGTCTTACAACATGTAAGTATTCATTTTTGTTGTTCTGCATCTATGTTTGTTTCCTTTAGAAGCACATTTTCTTCTTCTCAAAACCTTCTGAGACTGTTAAAAATTGCTCACTTGCCTCATTCATCCAACAAACGGCCGTGTAGTCAGTTATTCAGTCCAAACTCTGAAGTGTTTTAGGTGATAGCACTACGGGGAAATGGTTTGTGCTTTGCAAATAATGCAAAGTATTCAAAAAACTTAGAACATAAAACATGGTCACACAAGGGAGCTGTATTATTTATGTGCAGCGTGAAGTGGAAGTTTTCACTGAACAGGCAGAACTTTTCACGCACCAGGGAAATATAATTGTTACAGGCTAGGCTTATTTTTAAAGACTGTGTTTCCTATTTTTCAAATGCAGTTCTTCTTTACTGAGAGCCATTTACAATGGGAAACGAGGATATAAGAATGAGCTTTGTAGATTTCTATTAGTAAAATAAATATATCTGCTTGCACACCTATCCCGCCCTTCTGTCCTTGTTTAGGAGAGATGGAAATGCAGGGGTATGCTGAGACCCCATATTTATCTTCTCAGACATTTTAAACTAAGGAGTACCCCTTCCTTCTGTTGCATAGACAAGTCTTCTTCTCAACTGAATTCTTTACCTTGACCATTAAGTATCTTAATTACTTACAGTAAAATAACTCTGACCAGTCCCCGTATCATATGACAATGAAACTTTAAGATAGCAGATTTTGTTTGGTTTTTCGTCTCACTGTAATTCCTGCCTAGTTGCTATGGCAACCAGCCAACATAGTGCTGGTGGTCATGTGTTGTGCTCAGTCAGTACGGTCCCAAATCAATCTGGCGTGGGCATTTAAACGTCCTTTGCTGAGTGCCACCCTTTTGCCCCTGAGTCAAATTACAACCCCTTACCTTTTGTAATATCCTGTTTCCCTTTCCCACGCTCCCACCCAGTCCTGGTCCACCACATCAGGCAGTCTGCCTCCTAATCCCCGCCTCCCACCTGGTCTTACTTAACTCGGGATCCCGGGGAATGTGCTGGGAAGTTCCGCACCTTCTTTCTTTCCCCTACTGTGGTCTTCCCCATGCCCACAATAAAGGCATATTTTATACTTTGCTTTGCTGCTCTCTCCGCGCTGGAAAAACTTGTCATATTGGTGCCGTGACTCGGATGCAGGCTGTGTGAACTCACTAAGGGAGAGATCTTTTACTCCCTTCGTTTGAGTCCCCCTGCCAACGAGCCTTTCTTCCTTTGTGCGGATATTTGCTGTTGCCATCCTTCATCCAACACTGGCACACTCCAATTCTCACAGGTGAGCCTCTGTTCTGGGAGTTTTTGTTTCGTTTTCGCTTGTTTTCTGAAAACTGTAGGCCTATGGGAAAAACTCCTTCTCGGGATTGTGTCCCTTTGGAGACTACTGGGTCTCTTTTCCGTCCTGCAGGATGCCCATCTACCTTCTCGGTGATGATCAGGATAGTTTTGGGCATTTTCTCCTCACGCGCATCCCGGACAGGGTGACGACCCTCTCTGGGATTTCGAGAACCGGCTGCTTCAGCCTCCGGATCACCTTTGATTTGACCACACAATGGGAAACACTACTTCCCAGCCTCCAAAACACACTCCGTTCGGTTGTCTCTTGTCTAATTTACTAAGGGACACCCTTAAACCAAAATGATTAATTTTATACAATTTTTGCTACCGCAACAGCGAAGGGAAGGAATTACCATATGTTTATGCCTTTATTCTCAGGGCGTGTCTTTCTCTCCTTCAGGCATTGCCAGGATCTCCTCCTGAAGCCGCACTTGACCTTTGCTCCCCTCCACCTTATCCTCAGCCTCATCAAGCTGACTCTTTACCTTCCTCTAATCAGCCAGACAGCCAGACCTCCTCGCCCCAGCCATCCAGCCAGCAGCCCGGTCCTCTTCTCTCTACCCTCCTTTGCCCATCGCTAAGCCTCCTCCATCTCCCAAACCTGCCGTGCGTCGCCTAACCCCGCTTTCCACACACCGTCCTCCGACACTACTCATTCTCCCTCCGCTGCTCGCTTTCCTCCCCGTCCTCAGCCCCGTGCGTCCAGCCCCATGCTGGCTCTCATTGTTCCTCCACAGTCAGCTGACGGACTCCCATAGTCCCTAGATACAGCGTCTGTTCTGTCTCAAGGTTCTTCTTCCTCCTCTTTCTCTTCTGCATCGCCTTCCTCTCCTCGGGCCCACCACACTTGGTCTAAGAGGGCATATAATAAAAGGTTACAAGGTGGCAATCATCAGCCACATGGTCACCAGCGACCATCTTGTCACGAGCCACATGGTCAGCAGCAGCCAACTTGCTGCACGCCACGCGGTCACCCTCCGCCATCTTTCCCTGACTGTACTTAACTCGCCGCTGCACCTCCCCAGATTCTACTCACCTTTCAACACCTCCTAATTCTTCTCAATCTCAACTTGTGTGCCCCCTTCGGGAACAGGCCGAGCCTGAAGGGCTAGTTCATATCCATGTTCCTTTTACTCTTTCTGACCTTTCTCAGATTTCTAATAAATTGGGGTCTTTTGCAGCTGATCCCCACAGATATATTTCAGAGTTAAAATGTGTCACTAGTTCTTATGATTTACATTATAAAGATCTTTTTACCATTCTTAACTCAACTCTTTCTCCTCAGCAGAGAAAAAAAATTATGAGATGCAGCGCAACAAGAGGCTAACATAAAACACCAAGCTAATCCTGACTAACCTGATGGAGCTGCTGCAGTGCCGTTTACAGATCCCCACTAGGACTATCAGGGACAGGAGGGCTTCCAAAAGATTAAAATAATGATCGACTGTATTATAACAGGATTTAAACAGATCTCTCACAAGCCTGTAAATTATAATAAACTTATAGATGAAATTTTAACTTTCTCCAAATTCTTATAAGAGATCTCTAACTGACCTACATTCAATTGGGCCAAAAATATATTTGAGTGCACTCTGGTTTTATAAACAAATTGTCTCATATATGTGTTCCTGTTTTCTTTCTGTCCAATCTGTAAACAGCTGTTTTATTTGAGCTCAACAAACTTTTCTTCTAATATTTTTAGTTTTGAAACAACTGCCTGTAATTCGAGTTATAGATACATGTTACTTATACTTCCACCAAGGTTGCCAGCTGGTCAAAATATCATTAAAATTGGGTTTATAAATGTTATATGTTCATAAAACTTAAAAGGTTGTTAAAATAGTAAAATAAAAATCACTTATAATAGAAAAAACTGTTGGACAGGACTTTAATTGATGAATAAGCAAGCAGCTGCCTGGGAACATTTTGCCCAGTCCTTTGTTCATTAATAAGAAGCCCCAATAATCTCTATAGCCTTATGGCAAACACCCCAGTAAGTATTGTTTAAAGTATACTGTTGTGATATGTTGACACTAGCCACTGTCAGATGTTATTGGTACAAAACTAGAGTAGAAAAACAATAATTCATTATTGTCAATTTCATGGTATATTACACATATTCATGCTTTCCAATGTACAATATTCTAAAATGTAGAACTGGGATTGTTTATAAAAGTGATAGACATTTTCTTTCAGATTCAGACATCTGCCTTTCTTTCATGCTCCAGATACTCATATTAAGAGGTACGTATCAGGCCAACATGAGGTCATCATTTAAATGTTAACCATTTAACAAAACTGATGTATAGGGTGTATATATGCCACTACATTTAGAAATTTAGCCAACACTGTTACAAATTTCTTAAATGACATCCTGTTTTAGGACAAACTGGATAAAAGCTCCTTATGTATTTGATAGGAATGATAACTAAAAGGGTTATTCTATTGTGCTACAGAAATGTCATCGTGTCTGTTATATTACAATGCTATGTATGATTTTTTACTTCCATTTTTCTTTGTAAAGGTATTTAACGATCGTCTGTTAACATTCCACAGTGAGTCACCTACTAGAACATCCATGTTTGGTAAGAAGTGACAGCTCTCTTGTTGTACTTTATATTTCAAGGTGCCTAATACTCAGGTAAAATTTTGATAATTAAGTTCACTGCTCCCCATACAATATAATGTTATTAATCTTCTCTTCTGGATGTCCAACAACTGAGTCTTGGAGACCAATTAGAAAGATAGCTGGGCTAAGAGGACAGCCAATATTTGGCTCTTGGCCTCTGAGGTCAGTAAAGACTCAGGACATAAGAGAACTTCTGCTGCAACACCGTATAACCCAGTCAAGTCCCTGATCTTCTGATGAAGGAGATTATGGGACCACAGAGGAAAATGATTCTATGCTGTGTAGTGTGCCTAAGGGGAGTTACCAGGAGAAAGTGTCTCCCAAGTTTTCAAAGAAAGCAACTTGGTCATGCATTGACTGTGACTCATCCAGGCGGCTGACATTGACAGTAAAACTGAAAAGCACTGTACATGGTCCCAAGCAAATCCTGAGGAGATTTAACTGACCTTAATAGATAGCAAGAAGTTAATTTTAATTAATACAGGTCTCACTTTTAACTTGGTCTTAAACATCCAACAGAAAAGTATACAAGATATATAAAGCAGCGCCATTATACTAATTTCTCCAATGAATTAGTTTATTGTTGCCTAGAGACTACAAAACTCTCAAATAAATTATACTAGGTTCCTGTTAAAAACCACCAATCTTATCTAAAGAGAGTGTTGTATGATATAGATCAAGGCCTTGACTAACTTTACTCAGTATAAATGACACCATAGCTGATCTCTCTCCTAAATAAAAAGTAAAGTTAATAAAACAGACCATACTTCAAAACCGAACTAATAGCCTTGCAGCAATTACCCTCCAAAATCACTGTGCCCTTAACATCCAAACAGCCAATAAGGGAAGCACCTGTGCTATGTTGGGAGAAAAATGTTGCTGCTTCATAAATGAATCTGGGATCCTTATGGACAAGGTAGAAAACCTTTGTACCTGGCTTGAGCGTAAACGCCCAAAACTAAAACACTATCTCTCTCCCGTTACACCATGGTCCTAGTGGAATGACATGCTTAAGTCATGGGCACCGTTCCTGCTACCTTTTCTGGGCCCTATAATCATGATAATAACCTGTTTACATGTAGGGCCCTGCATTTTTAAACTTTTGTCAAGTTTTATGCAATCCAGGCTCCGCGCAATCACGGCCAATGAACTCATTGCTCTGGCAGACATCACCGACACTGGCGTTCACATAGGCAATACCCATTGTCCCCTCGCCCCCTATCATATCGACTCCCCCATTCAGCAGGAAGCAGTCTGAGATCGTCGCCCCCTATAACCAAAAGAGGGGAATGTTTGGTTTTTCACCTCACTGTAATTCCTGCCTAGTTGCTATGGCAACCAGCCCATGTAGCGCTAGTGGTCATGTGTTGTGCTCAGCCAGTATGGTGCCAAGTCAATCTGGCTTGGGCCTTTAAATGTCATACCCTAAGCGCCATCCTTTTGCCCCTGAGTCACATTACAACACCCTACCTTTTGTAATATCCTGTTTCCCTTTCCCACACTCCCACCCAGTCCTGGTCCACCACGTCAGGCAGTCTGCCTCCTAATCCCCGCCTCCCTCCTGGTCTTACTTAACTTGGGATCCCGGAGAATGTGCTCGTAAGTTCCACGCCTTCTTTCTTTCCCCTACTGTGGTCTTCCCCACGCCCACAATAAAGGTATATTTTATACTTTGCTTTACTTCTCTCTCCGTGCTGGAAAAAACCTATCAGATTTGAATTTGTTAATTAGATGATCTTAAAATGAGGATATTATCCTGGATTATTCAAGTGGGCCTCATGTAATTACAAAAGTCCTTAAGAGCAGAAAAGGGATGAAGAAAAAAGAGATGAGAGAAGGCAGTCTGTGTAGGACACAGCCTGTTGCTGTTGGCTCTGAAGATGGAGGAAGAGGCCGTGAGACAAGGAATGCACGTAGCTGCAGAAGCTGGAGTAGGCAAGGGAAGAGAGCCTGCTTAGAGCATCCAGAAATAGATGCAACTCTACTAATGCCTCGTATTATCCTGGTGAGATCTGTGCCAGACTTAATGGCTGACAGAATGACAATCACAATTGTGGGAGACGGCTGAGAGACCTGCGGTCTGTATCCATCTTATACCGCTGAAAGACCTGCGGTCGGCATCCATTTTGTAAACTACCAGCCATCTTGAGAGTTAAGTTCCAGTTTCCATATATGGTCAGTTTCCTGTAGTTTCCATGTATGGTTAGTTTCCTGTGACTTCTATATATGGTCAACTTCCTGTTAATTATGTAATATCGCCTGATGCTCTGACCACCCTTGCGTGATATCTGGACCTCCCTCCGTTGCCTAGTTACCTGCTGACCTCAATCCCCACTCCCGCACTGTATGTAAGCCCGAGCTTTCCGCTCAATAAACGAGACTTGATCAGACTCCTGTCTTGTCTCCATTTCTTGTGTCTCTTGTCTCTTTAGTCCCACTCCCCCTCTAGGGCCTTCGTTGACTACCCGTGGGTCAGGACACACAATCAATCCAGATATGGTTATAGATATAGATATGGATTGATCATGGTAATTTGTTACAGCAGCAGGAACAGCAGCAGAGAGCTAACACAAACTCCTGATCTAGCATTCCCCTGGCTTTGCTCTTGCCTTCTGCTTATCTCGCCTTTGCACGCATAGCCTTCTCTTCTCGGCATTTACATCCCCATGCTCCATCCTAGATGCACATGTCTAGGTGGTGCGTGATCCTCACCCAGGGCTCTAATCATCATTATATACATATAAGTCACACACGCAGGTTCTTAGCACATCTCACATCTCTTGTTGAGTCCCTGGTCTGTACTACAACTGCCTGTCTATCAAGTTAATCACAGTCACTTCAAAATAAATATGGTAGATCTGAGATACAACTCAGGGGTAGAGTACTTGCCTACCTATTGCTGGGTTCAATCTCTTGCACTGCAAACACACACCCACACACCCACACCCACACCCACACACAAAGGCAAAACCATTGCCTCTTCCCCTGAACTTCATCCTCTTATAGTATTTTTATCTCAGTAAATAGAGCAACTATCTACATAGTGATAAGCAAGATGCTTGAGAATTAACTTTGACACCTTTCTCTCGTGTCCTATATCAAATGATTATTTCCCACCTAGTTTAATTACTAAATCTTTAAAGTCCATCTGTTTGTATCTCCACTAGCCCCATACTGGCTATACTTGTTTTTATTTCTGTATAACAACACAACTCAGAAGCTTTAAAAAAATTCACTTTATTAGGTCATGATTCCACAAAGTTAATTTGCAGCTCAAATTGAAATTGAGGTATCAGGCATCTAATCATTGATCTCATGAGATCATTCCTGCTATTTGCAGAGTATAGCTTCTTGCAACCATAGCACTGGAATGACCAATTTCTTTCTGTGAGGTCTGCTCTTAATTTCTGGAGTGCATTCACATTATTCACCGTATGGCTCCTTCCAACCTCCAGTCTGAAAGATACAGTAAATTTTTCTTCTACTTTCAATCTCTCTGCCTTCCACACCCACTATGAGCAGCGGAAAATTCTCTAAGATCATTTAAGGAGTTGTGTGATTAGACCACACTCACCCAGATCATTTTCCTTTATCAAGGTTAATGATGCTTACTGCATAACATAATCCATGGTACGATATTTCACATTCACAGTTTCTGGAGAGTAGGGTGGGATATCTTTGGGTTGCCATTTGAAAAATCCTGCTTATATCCATCGTTCACCTAGGCATGCATCATCATCCTCTGCATTTTGAACTGACTTCCTAATTCAACAATCCAAAACCATGCTCTCCCCCACCCCCATCTCCTTCTATTGAAACACAGTGATCATCTCAAACACACCAGCTCCTCTGGCCCAGACGCCTCCTGTTGCTTTGGGTTCAGCTTAGCATGGCCCAGCCGGACTTTCCCTCTGCTGCCCGGTGCCTGTGAGATTTAGGCTCTTCAGGGAGAGGAAAAGACAAACTGTGAGCGGCTGTTGAGACAACTGCAACACAGTTTCAATCACTGTGTCTGAGGGAAACAGCGGAGGCTTATGTTTTTATGTATGTATTTAAAATTTCATGGTTTAGTGATTCATTACATATTTTATTTCATAAAAGCATTGAACCATGAAAAATCAAAACAAATGACTTTTTTCATCCCTAAAATCTGGGGAAACAGTGTACCTGGAAGCTGTGCAGAGTCTGCCCTCTGTTTCTCCAGTTTCATCTCATGCCATGATTTCTCACTCTGTAAGCTCCAGCCACTGTGATCTTCTCTCTTCTGTTTGCTCCTGGTAACTTGCTGGCTGCTCTCACAAAACCACACTCCCCTCATCTTATTTTCTCATTGTTCTAGGTGCCTCTAATACATGCTGTCTTGGTTACATTTTTCTTGTTGCTGAGACAAAATACCCAACACTCAAAATGAAGAAAGGAAAGGTTTATTTAGCTTACAGTGTGTGGAGGTTTCAGTCCATACTTGGCTGCTTCAGAGGCAGAGTGGCACGTAGCAGAGGGCAAACTGTTCATGTCGGCAGCACACAGCAAAAACAACCAGCAAAAGGGAGGAACCACTACAAGCAGCCTCTTTCCTTCCCTTACATTGTAAACAGGCTACCTCCACCCGGGGGGCGTGTAGCACTCACACAATCTCCACGCCCTCCTCTTCCACGGGCTCAGGATGTTTACAAAGTAAGCACCCCAGCTTCCTCCTGAGTCACTCAGCTAAACCTCTAGATTCCCCAAGTTGACACAATGTATCAACCATAACACACGCCTATCATCCTGTAAGCATTTCCTATTTATATGTATGCAATATTAAATGTCTGCTTCCCTCCTGAAATCTAAGTAAGGTAACAGAGATCTTGCCCTCCAGTTAATGAGACTATAGCAACCGCCTGCACAGTTTCTGACACATAATGGGTGCTGAACAAGTGCAGATGAAATTAGAAAAAGTATAAACACATATTACACATTTTTCACATTCAAATAGCACTTGAACCAGTTATTACTTGTTCAGTCTTAATTATGTTAGTTAAATCTCCTAAGCCTCATTGTCATTATGGGAAAATAGGATATTGCCAGTCTTATAAGATTGATATAGGAATTAAAGTATGTGCAGACAGTTCATTTGAAGATTTCCAAATGAATTTAAGATATATTTAATGAGATAGTATGAATTATGTGTCCCTTATGCAACACTGGTAAAAGAGTAAAATACACAAGAAATCTGAAAGCACTTTGTAAATATGTTCAATCTTTGTTTCCAAAGTAAAGGTTCCCAAATTTCACTCTAAAGGAATAAGTAGGACAAATATGCAAATGTGTGTAGCAGGATAATCCTTCCAGCATTATTTCTGAACAGAAAAGGATTCTAATATTAAAAAAATGGGAAAGAAGCTCAGTATGTCCTCTCATGTGAAAGGTTGCCTGGAGGGCCAACCAGGCTGGCACAGTTTAAAAAGTGATCTAAACATTCTTTTACTATGTGTGACTGTTCTTGACGTTGGCAGCTCAGAGGATGAGTGATCACTCAGAGTCCATGTCCAGTTTAACCTCCGACGAAGCCCAGGCTGAATGCTGTACTGAGGCTCCTCATCAGGGAGAGTCTCAGGCAAACAGCCCTGAGATGAAAGCTTCTGTGGGTTTTTAATTGATAGAAGCAGAGAGCAAGAACAAAGGAGAAGAGAAGGGCATGTGTGCAGGAACGCACGTAAGGGTCAGGGAAAGGAGAGAGTGGTCTGCTATGTGAGTGACCCTAGAGCTCATCTAAGTAATTAATTGGAGTAGGGGAAGCCAAGAGTCAGAGCACACATTCCTTAAGGAAATGTGCTGTCCTGTAGGTTATCCTTTAGTCTTTAAGCATGCATTCTGGGAGGTGTGGGCTGTGGCTCCAAAGGTCTTTTACTTCTGCACAACCATCTCATACATGGCTCTGGAAGATGCCCCCAAAACCATGCGCTAAGGGATACAGACCAATGTTACTGAAGAGCTGGTTCATGTCATGTGACAGAAGAAGAAAATTCTTTTATAATCGGATAGATGATGCTGAGAATAGGCTTTGGATACAATCTCAGAAGTATAAACTAAAGCTGAAGACCTTGGGTCTCAAGCGTGCATTTACCTTGCTTGAGCATGAAAATAAAGGGGTAGATTGAAATCCATACTAACATTGAGAGAACTAGAGCAAGAACTTTGCTGTGGTCACACAAGTTGTACCACGATTTCCATCAAGAGATGACCCTTCAGCCATGTGTGGTGGTGCAAGCCTGTAATTCCAGCACTTGGGAGGCTGAGGCAGGAGGATTACTGTGAGTCTGAGGCCAGCTTGGGCTACAGAGTGAGTTCAAGTCCAGCTTGAACTGCACAATGAGACCTTGTCTCAAAAGGACCAAAGAGAAAGAAAAGAAAAAACAAGAGATGACCCTTCTCAAACAGCTGTGACTGCAAGCAGAGTCCCCAGGGTATTCTATTCTGGGAGCTGTCATCCTCCAGCCAATTCACAAGCAGATTTTTCAGAGGTGGTGTGTGGTTTCCAAATTCGAGGACAGATTTACTTCAACTTCTGTAACTAACAAAAGAGGAAAGAATGCCCCAGACACTTTAGCAGCAACTAGAATTCTCAGTTGCTTTTTGAAGGTGCCAAATTAGAAATATTGGGTGGCCCATGATGCAAGACAGATAGCTGGCTTTAGTGATGGACTGAAATAAAAAAGAAGTATAAACTAATACACTTCCAACATGGCCAATGAGTTCATATAATATATAAAAATGTTTGCATATTTTGCATAGCAGAATATCTATATTTTATAAGAGTATATTATATTTCTATGTTTTTCAACTTTCTCCTGTATCCTTGTGCTGAATTAGAAAAGAAGGGACTGAAAATAAATGCCACTTATGAGGTCATATCTGCCAGATGTCTGAAGGCCATTATGAGTCATGGAAACCAAAGGAGAGAGAGTCTTTTCGGAGATATGATGCTTAGGACATTCTTGAAATCACTCAGATACCGAGTCTCAGTTTGGGAGAACTGAATGGTCTAAGTGGAACTGGATTTCTGCACAAATGCTCCATTCTGGAGAGCTCTATGTTTTTAATTAATATCCACATCAAGCCTAACGATGGAGAAAAGGGCATACTGGACAGTACCTAACCCGCCTAAAGCCATTTACAATCAAGTGTTTACAAAAGGTTCTAGATGTGTCTACCTTTGATTAACATCATTAACTTAGCAAGACCATGGGTTGGAAGTTGCATGACTGTATCTGGGGAAAGACAGGCTTCAGTTACATAAAAGCCATAGGAAAGCATTTGGTCAGAAGGTAGAAGGAACCGAGGATTTTAAAAAATATTGAGTATTGGAAAGAATTAATAAAAATGGAGTGCCAAATATGGCTATGAGATGCAAAAGAGTAAGCGTATTTAACAAAACAAATGCTTAGGGTGAGACAAGCACACCTCAAAAGCTTTGTGTGTATTAACTCTTTTTTACAACTCATAAGATTTATGATAGCTGTACCATTATTCACTGAAGAATACGGAAACTGAAGATTGTCAACATGCCCAGTAAGTGGTTACAACAAGGGTTAAATCCAGGCATCATTGTAAAAAATGACAAAAAGAGTTTTTGTATCAAGAATTTGATAGGAACCTAAAATTTGGGAATTTGGCTGGATGACACATAAAGGGTTGGGGAGAAGCTCAGCATGCAGAAAGAATTATGACTTTGGACTAATATGGACATTCAGTGTGAGAGACCATGTGGTGGAGTAGCCAGGTGGCCTGCTTTACTTTGACCTTCCTGTCCCATTGCCGTGGGCTTTTACTGGCTGCTAAGAACTTACTTGTTATTTCTAGTGGAAGAAAATTCTAGTGGCTCTGGGAAATAAAACCACAATTACTTTAACAATCTGTTAGAAATGACAATGGCTGTTCTTATCCTTGACTTAACACTGCTTGTACTGATTCCAAATGTAAAAAGAATCACAGCTTTAATTGTAATTGTCCATGAAGCCCTTCCTGTAGTATGTTTTGTAAGTCTTTGATTATAATTTTTGTTACACTTACTTTATTTTTGGACTTTTTTGGAGAAAAGCACAATCAATAGCTGCTAAAATAACAAGAATGTCAGGTATTTTTAATATTTTTTCCTGATTAATAATTTTATGAATTTTAGGATTAAAATGCCATTGACTAAATGTTCTTTTAGGCCAAGAAAGGAAATAAGTCAATGTTCACTATTTGAAGATGACAGCATTTTATACAGGAAATAATGGCCATGAAATTTAAGCAAGTTGTGATTTAGTTTCAATATAATATTTTCAACCATGTCAAACTGCCTTGAAATAGAGCGTGTCAGAGGGCAGGTTACGTCTCTATGGCATCGTTATGCGTCGCATCAGATAGTAAGTATTTAGTCATCTTCAATACCGAGGGATTTGTGAGGGCGCTTTGTTACACTCACCATGGTGCTGTAAAACAATAGTAAATTTTAAGTAATGGAAAAAGTTGTACAGAATTTTGTATCATCTTGTTCAATCTGAAGGCAAATGAATTCCCACTGAGTAACAGCAGAGTTCATGTACAGCTTCAAGCCCTGTGCATATTATAGAATTCTATGTAGATAGGTAATAAACAATTAGTGATTTGAATATGCAAACCATCTAGACATATACCCCGATAAAATGCAGACTTTTGTGCCAAAAACATACAAAATATAAAATATTCACTCAATTATAGAAAAATGCATCATAAGAAGTATAATCTATAACAGCACAATCAAGGTATATAAGACAGAAATCATTTACACTTAAAGAAAAGGGAGAGACCGGAGAGAGGGTGAGAGAGGAGAGAAGGAGAGAGAGATTTACTCCACGAAGAAATGCCATAATAAGTACACAGGCGTGGTAGCACATTCCATATTTTTAGAAAAAGCTACCTTAGCAGACAAAAATACACAAATCTGAATTTTATATAGCTGCGTTAACTGTACTGCTGATGTTTAATGGCTTATTGAAAGGAACAGTTAATGTTTGGTTTTTTAAATTTTTATTTTCCTTAGTTTTTGACCAATTTTGCATGCTTATATCTGGTAATCTGAATAACCGTTTGGAGACAACAATATACAATATGCATGACAGAAACTGTTGGTGAATATCTACCATCTTGTCTAGTGAAACTCTATCATTTCTGATGTTTTTTTAAATTTTTTATTCTCTTTCATGGTTTGATCAACCTTCCATTCTTACATCTGGGAATCTGAGCAACTTTGTTGAAGGTAACAACATGTTATATGACAACCACTGTTAATGCCCATCATTTTGTTGTGAAATGCTGCATCATTTTTATTGTTTTTGCCTTGCTTTGTTTTTGCCTATGTTGGTATTTTGCTATCATTCTTTTTGATTATTCTCTTTAAAATAAAAAAATGAATTTTAAATGATACGATCCTAAGGAGGGTTATATCAGCTTTACTCCTAAATGGTAGGTTGGAATATATTTACCCATACTGGAGAACTAGAGCAAGGACTTTGTAAACTAATTGGTCATGGAGAGTTTTTCTCAGTATGTTTCTCAAGGATTCTATACTATACTCGAATTTTCAATATAATTTAAGAGGTCAGAATTTCTTGAAATATAAAGCTTTAAACTACTAAACTCTCATTTGCACAAAATTCAACATGCTACCATGATTGGAAGTAAAGAAAAATAAAAGTTGGCTTTAGAAAAGAATTTGTCACTATCAATACTTGTCTATTTCATTCCTAATAACTATTAATAAGCTATTTCTAAGTATTTGAACACTGTCCTCCAGTGGGAAACTTTGCTTCAGTGTCTGAAACTGCCTCACTTGCTGTTTGGTTGTCCATAGGCACTCTTAGAGGAAAACTATACACACGAAAATTTCATTCACTGCATGATAAAATACAAAATAAATGATGGCCTTGGAGCCAGCCGATTATGGCCCAAAACCTTTACAAAGTGTGAGTTAAATAACCCTCTCCCCCTTTAACTTCAGTTGTTGGTATTTTGTCTCAGCAAAGAGAAAAGTAATTAAAAGAGTAGCCCTTGACTTATGGCTCCCCATTTCTCTCTGTCCTGACCCTGCGCTCTTATTTCTAGATACAGTAAAAACTGGATGGAGAGTAACTTACTCTGAGAGTGTTTGGCTATACAAGTAAACATTTTTAATACATCTTAACTGGATAAGCAAGAGATGTCTTGCCTTACCAGTAATACATGATACCAAATATATGATCACAAATGAGCAAAAGATTCTCCCTGTCTCTTTCTGTCTCTCTCTCTCTCCCAAGATTGTGGATGATCCTCTCCCAGTAACAAGAGGATATGGAGAAGATTCATTTACAACCCACAGAGGAGGAGGAGAAAAGACTAGGGAAATCATCCATTTGAATGAGATTAGGAGGATGTGTAAAATATGGGAAACATTGCATTTTTTTTAGAAAAGCACCACCTAAGGATGTAGCAATGCCAGTGATGAATATTTAAAGGTGACACACTGTCACATCTGTGAAATCCTCAACAGGAGGCAAAAGCAAATGCCATCAGATAGGTTCCTTGTTAATGTTACATGAAAACAAAAAGATTCCACTGAGCCGGTAGCAGTGATCCCACTAGCAGTAGTGAAAGTTCCTACACAATAACCCTCTTCTGTCTTGTCTTCCTCACACCAGCCATGAAAGTTTTCAAAGGTGTGTGGTGCATGTTAATTTATCTTTCTTCATATTTTGTATTTTCCTTATTATTTTGTCTTATACTACAGGATTATAATGATTTTATATGAATATTTTTGGATTGTGGAGTGAATCATCTGAGTCTCCATTATTTCTTATGGAAAAATGTGCTTTGCATTCAAGTGCTTCAGATTATAAACATGCTCCTTGAATGAGTTATGCTCACAAACAAAGATTTTACTGTTTTTTAAACAACAATTCACATATAAGTAAGACCATGTACTATTGTTCTTTCTGTGCTTTGTTTATGTCACTTAGCTAACGTGCTCTAGGTTTATCACACTATCACAAATGACAGCCTGTCTCGTTCTTTAAGGTTGAAATAATGTTCTATTCCATGATATATGCTGTATATTACGTTATTCTATTGTACCATTCACATATATATTAATGTACATGTGTGCATAAAATGTATTGAGATGGGACAGACTTGTTCCTGCCAACTTCTTCTCTTCAGAATTGTTTTAGCTACTGTAATTGCTTTGCCTTTTCCTAAGTTTTAGAAAAACCTTATGAAAGCTACAAAAATAACTTGCTGGAATTTTGGTAAGAGTTTCCTTAGTCACCTTGTAATGGCAAAAATCAGGGTGAATTCCGCAGGAGATTAAAGACTCTATTTAGAGCAAACAGGTTTATTAATTTGGCGCAGTCACCATATATCCCTGACCAGCAGGTTAGGGATGTAGGGCTCCTAACTGCCTTTGTTCCCACCTTATATACTGTTATGGTTGATACATTGTGTCAACTTGGGGAGTTTAGAGGTTTGGCTGAGTGACTCAGCAGTTCTGCATCTTGGGGTAAAAAGGACATGCCCTTACCCTTCTGGTTGTTGTTTATTGAGTTAATTTGAGAAGTTTAGAAGGTTAACTATGTGACTCAGAAGAGAGCCAGGGTGCTTATTTGTATTCATTCTAAACCTGTGCAAGAGGAGGCACACAGAGGGTGTGGGTGTAGAGGACCAGCCCCACTCTCCCAGAGCTGATAGACTGTATAAAAAAGGAATTGAGGAAGGGCTGGCTACTGGTTCTTTGGAGGAGCTCCAGACTTTACCTTCAGCTTGATCGTCTCTACGCTTCTGGTGTGGACTGTTTGGTGCCGAGTCCAGCTCCGACTTTGGGAACAGGGAGAGGGGAGAGGAAATGAACCAAAGAAAGAAGGGATCGGGAGGACTGGTGAAGGTAACCAGTGGTTTCGTTTATTGAGCAAAGCACTTAAGTACAGGTTTGTCAGGCAGGCTGCCAGACCCTTGCCCTAGATAGAGCTCCAAGGTTTCTGTTTCTGTTAACAGTGGTTGCTAAGGTACATAACAACCTGTTCAGGGCCACTGCCTTTATAGATTGCTTTTCCACATGTCAGTCCATTACTGTTCTTCTTACAAGAAAGTTATGCTCATTGCCATGGGGAGGGTCTTGTCCTCACCCAGACCGGTCCCCAACAGTTCAGCTTCCACCTGGGACTCTTTAGCATTCTGGTGTTGGTCTCCAGCCTTCGTCATAGATTCTTCAGCGTTTCGTCACAGACCCAACAGCCCTTGATATGGACTTGCATGGACACCGTACTGAGCTCCAGGCCCCAGACCTGGGCTTTTCAATCTCCAGTGTGCTGCCACCCTCTGCACACTTCCTCATCCAACATTGTAGCTGACCATCGTAAGCCAAATTTGTAATTTCTTGTACATTTGTATATCTTGTGTTAAATCTCTTTCTCTACTAAACCCTGACTGATACAGATTTTGGTACCGGGAGTGGCTCTAGAGAAACAGAATTGTAAGGATGGCATTCTTTGATGGCTTTAAGGGTCCCTTGAGTTGGCTCTGTAATTTGATAAGACCTAAGGCCACCATGGTCTCTCCTTCCACTTCTGTGGGCTATATGAATAATCCTTGGTGTGAATTGTTTGAACTAATATGCCAGGTAAATCCATTTGACTATCCTGATTCACCACTTGTGAGATGTCAGGAATTTAGCAAATCTGTGCATGAAAACGTTGAATTTCTTTGGCAGAGTAGAAAGTATAATGATGCTGGCTGGTTGCTCTTAGCATTGCTGGGCAAACTACTGAAGGAAAACAATGAGCTCAAAACATCCATAGGAAGTTTAATGTCTTCTGGCTGTGAGGACATATTAAGAAAGGAAAATAAGGAGCTCAAAGATACAAATTCCCGGCTCCAGAAGCAGATAAGAAATTTAAAAGTTTCTAAGTGTGTCCTGAAAGAAAATCTCCTCTCTTTTAGTTGAAAGGCTGAGATTGCAGAAACTCAATCACAATCCCTCACAGTCCCTCAATTCAATTGGTTGAACTGCACCATAAGTTTAATGCTCAGCCTCAAAGGGTATCTGAAGCGAAAGTGAGGGCATTGATTGGAAAGGACTGGGATCCCGTAAACTGGGACGGGGATGTGTGGGAGGATCCCGAGGAAGCTGAGGATGTTGGGTTCCTAGATGCTGAGGAGATTATTTTGCCAGAAGAAGAGATCCCCCCACCCGCTCTGGCAGAGGCATTGCCACCTCCGCCCCCTGTGGTCTTGGCATCTTCTAGTATGCCTGGGGAGACTAATCCAGTGTTGACCACAGAGGACGATGCTGACACTCCTCAGGACCCACCCTCACCACCCATTTTTGCCTCTAGGGCCATAACCAGGCTCAAGTCACGGAAGGCTCTAAAGGTGAGGTACATACTGTGACCCACGGAGGAGGTCCGCTATTCTCCCAGAGAACTCCCTGAGTATTCTAACTCTTACAAGCTGAGGGCTAATGAGCAAGTGTGGGAATGGATTTTACAAGTGTAAGATAATGGTGGAAAACATATACACCTGGATCAGGCTGAATTTGTTGATATGGGCCCGATAAGCAGAGATTCTGAATTTAATGTTGTAGCTCGTGGAGGACAGAAAGGTGTTAATAGTTTATTTGCCTGGTTAGCAGAAGTGTGGATCAAAAGATGGCCCACTGTGAGTGAGTTAGAGATGCCTGATGTTCCCTGGTTTACTACTGATGAAGGTATTCAGAGGCTTAGGGAAATGGGAATGCTGGAGTGGATCTGTCAAGTTAAACCTGATCCTCCATGTATTAGGATGATCCACAAAATACACTGTTTGAAAACACAGAGAAACAGATTTGTGAGGGGAGTACCTGCATCCCTGAAGAGCCCTGTCATTGCTCTTCTCTGTATGCCAGACCTTACAGTGGGGACTGTAGTTGCTCAATTAGGACATTTAAGGGCAATGGCCTTCATTGGATCCCAGAGTGGCTGAGGTCAGGTGGCAGCACTAAATTACAAAAGACAGGGTCCCTGTACTTATCTTAATGGACAGCAGATGCAGAGCACTTGGCCAGACTAATCTGACACGTGCAGAACTGTGGCGTTGGCTGATTAGCCATGGTGTTCCCAAAAGTGAAATAGATAGGAAGCCTACAAAATTCTTGATAGATTTGTATACTTGAAAAAAATTAAGGGCAAATGAACAGAAGCCTACTTCAAATCATGGTAACAGGGAATCACAGCCCCTCAACCAGTTCCCAGATTTGAGCCAGTTTACAGACCCAGAGCCCCTTGAATGAAGGGAAGGCCAGGTCCCCTTGGGGAAGGATCCTGATATGTTGAAAATTTGTACAGTCAGTCTTTCTCCCATCCTTCCCCAGAGGGACCTGAGGCCTTTTGCCTGAGTGACTGTACACTGGGGAAAGGGCAATGCTCAGACATTTTGAGGACTACTGAACACTGGCTCTGAACTAACACTGATTCTGGAGGAAAGACAGAATATGCATGGAGTGCAGGAGATCCTTTAGGGCACCTCTTAGCATTACCATGCCCTGTTATTAAAGTCAATGGGAAACTACAACAACCTAATATAGGCACAATGAGAAATGGCCCAGAGCCCTCAAGAATGAAGGTATGGTTCACTCCACCAGGGAAAGAACCAAGACCTGCTGAGGTGCTTGCTGAAGGCCAAGGGAATACAGAATGGAGAGTGGAAGACGGTAGTTCTAAATACCAGCTATGACCCCATGGTCAGCTACAGAGGATTGTAATTGTACTATTTCTTCCCTAATATGGTTCTAATGTAATATATGTTGATAGACTTACTACTGGTCCTTGGGGATTGTTAAACTGTTATAATGAAGTTGTGAAATGATAAGAATAAACATCACCCAAGGAAAATTTACCTTTTATTTTGGTGAGGGAATTAGTGCATTTATGTTTGTATGTAGGATACTTATAACATGTTAGGCGTAATTATAAGCAGGTCTTTCTATCTGGAAACTGGTTTAAAGAAATGTGTCTGATTGCCAAGTTGACAAGGGGTGGGGTGTTATGGTTGATACATTGTGTCAACTTGGGGAGCCTGCAGGTTTGGCTAAGTGACTCAGCAGTTCTGCATCTTGGGGTAAAAAGGACATGTCCTTACCCTTCTGGGATGTTGTTTATTGTGCTAATTTGAGAAGTTTAGGAGGTTAACTATGTGGCTCAGAAGGGAGCCAGAGTGCTTATTTGTATTCATCCTAAACCTGTGCAAGAGGAGGGCATACAGAGGGTGTAGGTGTAGGGGACCACCCCAGAGCAGGCAGACTGCGTAAAAAAGGAATTGAGGAAGGACCGGCTGCTGGTTCTTCAGAGGAGCTCCAGGCTTCACCTTCAGCTTGGTCGTCTCCTGGCTTCTGGTGCAGACTGTTCGGCTCCCATCCGGGACTCTTCAGCATTCATTGTAGATTCTTCAGCATTTCGTCACAGACCCAACAGCCTTTGATACGGACTTGCACAAACACTGCAGTGTCTTCCATCTCCAGTGTGCTGACACCCTCTGCACACTTCCTCATCCAACCTTGTAGCTGACCATTGTAAGCCAAATTTGTAATTCCTTGTACATTTGTGTATCTTGTGTTTTATCTGTTTCTCTAGTAAACCCTGACTGATACATATACATTTTCAGTTTCCATGGTAGCAGACTGGCATATTGTAGCCCTGTCCACAGTTATTTTTCTTGTGTCACATGACCAGACTCCGGTCATGAGCCCAACCACAATGATGTATACTTTCTGTACTCCATTCTATATGTACCCCCTTAGATAAGCATATATTTTCTTTATGGTTACAATGCTTTTTTAGGGCCAGGGAAGGGATGAAACAATCCAAGCAAGGTTTGTCTTTGGAGAAGCATTCCAGGGCAATGTCAGGACTACAAAGTTAATTTTTTACAACCACTCTGGGATGTTTCTCAAGACGCATTTTGAGGCTTGCACTAAGGCTAGAATTATTCTATCTTAAAATGATATGCTAAGAGTCACTATCCCTTACAACCTGTAGATCATTTTGGAGAAAATTAACCATTTACCATTGCTATGGTTTGTCTCTAAGATGTCCCCCAAGGCCGTTACTTCCTCATACTCAGGCTTTGTGGAATGTGGTTAGAACGTGGGGGCATGGGACTCAGCGGTAACATCATCCACTGGTGAGATCAGAGCTGCGTGAACTACTACTGGATGTGGGGTCTAGAGAGAAGAAGAGGCAGGTACTGGAAGAGGGCATATAGTATCTCTCTCTCTGGTTCCTCCCCTCTCCTTTGATTTTTTGGCCACCATCGTGTGAGCAGTTTTGCTTTGTCCGAGTCCTTTCACCATCCTGAAGACCATGCAAGGAGTGAAACCTTTGACTCATGAGCCAAAATAAACTTCTCCTCCATTAAACTGCGGGTGTTGAGTATGCTGTCCCAGCAGTGAAGAAAATGACTAACATAATTGTGTTGAGGAGTCTCATCTATGTACATCTTACATCTCCACAGTCAGATCTTCCCTGTTGTGTTTCATTGAAGTTATGTAGCTTTTCAGCACGCAGTTTCTGCTCTTGCTTACCTGTGCTTTCTTAGATATGTTGCACATTTTGGCGATTGGAAATGACATTGTGCTTCTAATTTTAGTCTCCACTTGTTCTTTGTTAGCTTAGGGAATTATAATTTATTTTTATGTGTCACTGTATCTTGCAACCTTGACAGACTCACTTACTAGTTCTGTGAGACTTTTTAGGATTCCTTAAGATTTTCTACATAGATTATTATGTCGTTGATTTAAAACAGTTGCTGCTTGACTTTTGACTTATTTTTTTCTTGCCTTATTTAAGCAGCTGTAATTTTTAATATCAGATTTAATAAAGGGGATGATAAAAAACAACCTGTGAGGGTAAAAGCACACAATCTTTCACCCACAAATATAATGTCAGCTGTGGAATATTTTGTAGATGCTTTTTATCATTGAGATTTCTTCCATTTCTCCTTTCTATTGTGAATGAATATCATATTTTACTTAATGCTTTTCTTGCACTGATTGTATGAATTTTTTCTGTCCATCTGTTAATGTGATGAATTACCTGGTAATAAAATGAGTTTAAAATGATCAATTTAGAATTGCTGAACCATTCTCATATCACAAAAATGTAGCCCACTTAGTCATGATGTGTGATTTTGGGCTGCTTTTTATACATTGTATGTGACATTCTTTTTATATATTGCTTAGTCATAATGTATGATTCCTTTCATGTGTTGAAAAAGTGTACATACTGAATTTTATACAGAGCTAAATTTATTTGTTAATATTTCATCCAGGATTTGGGAGTTGTATTCATGAGGTCTAGGAATGTACAGCTGTGTGTGTTTATGCTTCTCTGTGTGTGTGTCCTGTATTAGTATCTGTGTAATATTAATGTCATAAAGTTAACTGAGTAGCTCCACCCTCTTCCCCTTCAGACCCTATTGTACTCAACCAGCCTTACTGAGCCCACTCCCAGCAAGCCCCACATCTGCGATGTCAGAAGAGACAGCGTGAGGAGCCAAGACGCCCAGCACTAAGGAGTGGGACATTCCCCGCTAGGGTTGTGCCAAGTGGGCATTTGAGGAGGCTCATAAATGTCACTCCCAAGCACTGCAGGTCACAGCCATGGGGTGAGTGAAACCCACTTGGTGGGGAGGAGAACGTGGGTATGAGAGATGCTTATGTGCTTGGGTAAAATTCTAGCAAAAGATATACAAAGACCTTTGAAGAAAATAATAAAAGTTTTGAAATATGTTACACAAGACATAGATAATTTTTCATAGCAAATTTAGGCCATTCACTTGCACATACAAAAAAGCACAACAAAAAATACTTAAAGGACTAAAAGTTTTTTTCAGTAGTTTTCTACACAGAATAAATGATCAAGATGATTTCCTATATCAATTAATCAAAACTAATAATTTCATGAATAGATGTGGAATATTTCCCACTTACTAAACAGCATTGGCTAGAAGGTTCCTCTGAGTTGGTTTAAAGAACCTGTACTGATCAAAGCAGAAACAATCAATCTGCCTAAATGAATAAAAATGAGTGAACAAGCAAGTTCTATTGGTAGGTGGAACATACCCTGATTAAAAGACAAGTCCTGGGATGAAATCAGGTGAGTTTGATTTCTAGACCATCTGTGAAACCAGAAAAATAATGGCACTGATTTTGTAGAATTATAATGAATGCCAAATATGAAGTGTGTAGCGTGGTGACTGGTATAGAGTAAGAGCCCAATTAATTAATAACATGAATATCACTAACTGACTAAAAAAGAAATATTCAGCAACTTGAGGGATATGAAAATCTAAATAATCCTATAAAAGGTAAAGAGATGTTTCCACAATTTCACATCTGCTGGAAAGAATTCTTTACTTGTATTACTGTCTGATGCTACAGGTTAGGATACAGAAAGAAAACCTCACAGAATAACTAAATTATCTTCACTTTCACATAAACTCAGATTATTGCCATGACCTTTCAACATTCCAAAACAATATTAATTATATGCATTAGGTTAGAAGAATTTGACATCTTTCTATTAAATTATACATTAAGAAACATTGGTAGAAACTATGCAAAAATTTCAGTCCAGACCTTGAAAACTATCCAAAGAAGGAGGATACTGATTTGTAACTAGAGCTTTATTTAAGATCTAAAATTTCCCTATGCATAAATTGATTCTATTTACTATACTCTATTAGAAATTTGAAGGTCTGAAATGTCAAGTATCTTTGATTTTGACCTAGAAATATTTTAATTATTAAGGTTTTAAATTATGCACTTTCTACTCAAATAGTGACATTAAAATCAATAAACTTAAAAAATTATTACTACTAAAACAATCTAACATTAACTTATTCATGAAAATAGTTTTCATGAAATAAAATATCATATTTTACATTTATATAAATCCAAACTATCATCTAGAATTTTATGCAGTTCGTATCTGCTGCTATTAATTTGATTAATTTAAAAGTGATAACATAAAGTTAAATGAAGGTGACCCTGTTTTGCTATGAAGAGTTTAGCTGGCTTTCTTAATTCACATCTGTGTGTAGGGTTTGAGTTTGATTGTGTAAAACAAAGACAAATTTATATTCTTTTTATATGTACATCCTTACATGTATATATATTATGCATGTATGCCTGTATAGACACCCATTTATGCACACATATGTATATTGTGTAAAGACTGACATGTTATAAAGGAGCAATATTTAGCACTGATTTTCTCAGTCATTGTTTCTATGGAAACATGACAGCTAGCAGAAGTATATAAAATCAGAACTCTTTTTCAGGAACACTGGTTTAATTTTTCCGTTTTTCTGATAAAGGAAATAGCACTGCCAGTGTAATTTTCAAAGTTATGGTTTCATGACCCACACTAATAGCTCATAGAGAAGGCAACTACTCTAACTTTTAAAAAATTCTATTCATATTAAAGTAAATTTATCTGGAGTTTTTCCTTGAACAATACATTAAGTTATGCATAATACAATGCACATGAAGTAGAGTCTGTGAATAAATACCAACCACACTTAGAATTGCCTGACAGAATGCACTACAGCTATTTAATTTTAAACTGAAATGTTTAAATAGTGAACATTTAATAGACTTCTTGGTGGTTGGTTTGAATAACTCATTAGTTTTAAAATAAAACTTAAAAATAGTTTGAAAGGAAATATGCAAATTAAATACAAGGCATTTCAAAAATATATATAATGCATTTCATTAAATCCATGGCCATCTAGCATGATCAAGAATTTCATATATCAAATGTCCCATTTGCCAGTTTTATCTATGTCATACTTTTTTAAAATTTTAAGCTATCCAATCCCATCAAGTTGTTTCTATACCAGTTTCTATATCTTTGTATATCAGTTACATCTTGATAAAGCTGTTGAAAGGAACTGTAATGCAATTAGAAAATTTAGCATTAAAACTTACATGCATCTATCTTTTAATCTTGATTCAAAATGTATTATGATATCTTGTTTTAAGGGTAGTTCTGAAATTTTCTGTGTATTTTCTCATCTCCCAGAAAATATTCTCAGATAATTAATGCTGTATTTTCAAGAAAACAGTAAATAATTTGTGAATACATTATGCATTAAGTATACATATGTGTATATATATATCAGATATTATATATATATCAGATATGCATTAAGTATACATATGTGTGTATATATATTATGTATATAAGTATACATATGTGTACATATATCAGATATATATATCAGATATTATATATATATATCAGATATTAAATAGCTGTGTATATATATATCAGATATATTATATTATATATCAGATATTAACACAGATTATTTCATTTAATCTTCAATATAGTAATGAAATAGGAATGCTCTGAATTGGACTCAGCTATTTTATAAACTTTTATGCTTTTCTAGACATTGTTATAGAAAACGTATGAAGCCGTGGCTAGGACTGCTGCTCGGGAACCCAAAGGCCTTAGAGAAGAATGGCTGCACCATGGTGTTTTGGGGACTTTGCCCTTATGCACATAGGCTACTACGGCAAAGGCCTGAACCTCAACTAATCTGTTCTGGCAGAGCCCCTGCACCTGTGTAAAGCCAGGAGAGCTGCCTACAGCCTATCTCTTACTTTCTTCACCATCTTCCTACTTAGGATGTTTTCCAGAGCCAAGTTCTCTCTGCCTCCAGGATCTGATGGTGGAAGTTGCTCCTTCACAGTATTGTTACAGATTTTAAAATTACATAGCTGCAGAGAACGACCAGGTTCTCAGCAGTGTCCCAAGACTCACATTTCATTACCTTCGGGCTCCTTTTCTTTTGCTGCTGCCCTAGGTATATCGAAGGAGGACCCAAGGAGCTGCCCCACTGGCTTTTCCTTCTTTCACTGTAGTGTATGTAAATAATAAAACTGACAGAAATATTAGCTCGCGATGGGCCAAATGGTGTCATGCTTAACATCTTTCAGTTTCCGATTCATATTGCACCACTGTAGGCTGCTTATCTTGCTGTAAGAGGAGCAATCACTTCAGAGGATTGTCGTGAATATTCAGTGAGTTAATACAGCTAAAAACCTCAAAAGAACAGAGCTTGGAATGATCTCAAGCAGCATATTTTTAAAAGCCTAAATTGTCTTTAACATAATGTTAATGAAAATGTGGACACTGAGGATATTGGCAGTGAGAGCACAAAAGGAAGTGAGAAACTTGTTATTGCAAACACAGGGAAGGAAAGTCCTTGTTGTACTGTGGTAGAGAATTCATTGGCACTGTTTTCTGCATTTAAGCGTAAAGCAGAAACATGACTAACAAACTTGATGATCTAACTAAAGAGATTTTCAAACACAATGTTGAGGTGGCTATTTTCTTATTGCAAATGGGAAAAGGGAAGAAATAAATTGAATGATGGACTCTGTAGAAGAAAGAATTCTGAGGTGATCCTTAGTAGCCCACACCTCGCATAAGTCCCTCTCCATGAGTATGGACCAAAACAGGAATGTGATAAAGGTCATCACCATCGCTGAGACTGGTTAAGTTATATGATGATCTAATCAAAGTCCTTAATAAGTTGACTTCAAGTTAACCTAAAGGTGAATTATTTTAGGCAACACCTGAAATAATGCGACAAGTCTTTAAAATAGTGTTAAATATTGGATAAACTCTCCTGATAGCTTTAAAGATAAACAATCTATTATGTTGATAGAACTACCTACAGAAATATATAGATGTGGGAACTCAGTTCTATGGCATGAAGATCTGATTTCTTCCAATAATCAGAAGAGTCACTGCATTTTCCCTCCCTTTACCCCTTTATCTGAAGGATGTGCCTTGGTTGACCTCTGGCATTTTACTCTGATGATTAATGCCCACTGGTTCAAGCTTGTTGAACCTGCATAGATTACTGCTTACAAATATATCATCTTCCTATGGAGCTGGTTCTGATCTAGTATCATTTGGCTGCACATGGGAACATATGTGGTAGAAGGTAAAGTTTTACAAAGGCACCTAAGTTCCCCCTGTTCAAATGCACCATGGACTTTCTCTCAGTCATTTTGGAACCATCTACTAAACTGATTTCAGAAGACTGCCTTGGGGGTCCCATTGTTCTGGGATCCATGTTTATTGCAACATAATTCCTAATAGCCTAGATCAATAGATGAATGTACAAAAAATGTGGTGCATAGAATAGAGTATTATTAGTCATAAAGAACAATGAAATTTTGTCTTTCATAGGAAGTGGATAGAACTAGAGATTATTGTGTTAAGTGAAATAAGCCACATTCAGAAAAAAGAGTATTACATACTTTCCTTTACATGTGAAATCTTAAAAAAATGATTACATGACCCTGAAGGGACGTTATTAGAAATAAGGAAGGGAATAAAGAGACAAGACCATTGGGCAGAAGAGGCTAATGACTGGGATTATTGATCAAAACAAGTTATATGCGTGAGTGAAGATACCACATTGATCCTTGTTAAATTAATGTACAATAATAAAAATACATGAAAAACAAATTTAAAAGCTTTGATTTTTATTCTAATAAAAGTAAAACTAGGTACATATGGATATACATAGGGTGTGTACACCTTGAATGTAAAATGTAGACTAAAAAGCTAGTTTACTTATACCATGAGCTTGAAGTTCACTACACAAACGGTATTCTTAAATAAAGTTTTATCATTACTTTTAAGAGGGTCCTTTATCAACTCAAGTTAAAAGTAGCTAACATAATTAATTTATTCCAGCTTAAATTTTATCAAGCCTAAAATTTTAGCAAGTCTTTTACAAGCTTAAATTTTATCAAGTCTATGTTTCAAGACAAACTTCCTAATATATAGTTAAAATGCATATTTAGTCTTATAAATTAGTTTAACTGTAAAAGTCAAATTCTCTTATCATACCAATATTGTTTTCAAATTTCTTACAGTTCTTAGCCACCTTTAAGCTAGATGTGACAGATTAAAAATCATAAAATTTACACTGGAATTATAAACTAATCTGTAGATGTTTTACTAGACCCCATAATTTTTCCATTTTAAAACCCAAATATATGCAATTTTTCCTTAATTAGTACAGATTACTAGTGTTATGGACTATTTTATTTTATTAACTACATTTACTTAGAGTACTTCTTAGGGTTTGACAGTCACTCAACCACTGAGAATTCATTATTTTAATCATTAATGTTGTCATTTACCAGTGTGGTATTTATCACCTTAACTGGCTCATTGCTTTGAGATGCATGTATTTTTAGCAAAGAAATTATGTTTAGCACAGGATATTCAGTGGTTCTTATCACCACACAAATACTTGTGTTATGAAAGCACAGGACTTAGCGTTAAGCCCTTTGGAGGGAGTTTGTTCTATCTTATTTAGTGTTCATCTGTGCAGTCCCTTTACCTGACTTTTATGTACAGAAAGTTATAACCTCCCACTTCTGGTGTTCAGTGTCCCAAAAGTTGGAAATCACAAGTAAATCCTTGCTGACGACAAACCAAGAGTGGATGAAATGGACTTTGTCGGTACACACAGCACCTAGCAGTCCCTGCCCCATTTTGGCACCTCTCAATGTCACACATCAGTGAGGACCTTGTTTCATGCCTGACAACCTACACTTTGCTCCTGCGTAGACCAACCTTTCATGCAGCCCTGTGAGAAGCGGAAGTGCCTTCGTGAGAACACTAACAAGAACAACAAAAACAAACACTGCCCAGCCAAAGATGGGACCTTGGAGAGCGAGCAGAATCACTGAACCGAGCCTCTTCCCAACTTCTCAGACTTACTCTATTGCATTAAACTACTTCACAACTTTTTTCTTTAGCTTTCACAGCATATGGGTTGCAAGCTAAAATAGCAGTTTATTTTCTGCTGCTTCTATGTTGGAAAGTTTCCGTAGGTGTTAGAATCTGCATTTGCATTTGCTGCACCAGCAGTCGAAGACGACTTCTCCACACTCCATTGCTGGCAAACAAATGCAGTGTGGTAATAAAATGGTCTTGATTGTTAATTCCCCTCGCATTATGATTTGGCACAAGTGGCATCTGGTTCATTTCTGCCTTAGCTGAGAAATACATTGCATGGCTTGCCTGACTTTGGATAAATACAACCAGGGTAGGAGGTAAGGTTGCATCTCCCTTCCCTTCTCATGAAAAGTAGCCAAGCATTTCCAGGTAAACTTCCTGACCGCAAGTAACAGGACAAAGATTGGCAGTTCCAGTTCTCGCCTTAGAATGACTTTCCTAGAAACAGACTGTGAGACGAAGAGGCTGTGCAGACTCTGAGTCAAGCCATATGAGGTTCTCTGCTTAGAATCTATTCTTCAGAATTTCCTTCTAGCTTCCAGGGAGCATTTCCTTCACTTCTGTGACTGGATCCTTTTCTCTAAGGTGGAGAATGTCAGACCTCCATGTTTCTGTAGGCATAAGCAAAATATGGTTGAATTTATTCTGTGTAATGTTTTTGCTACTTGTATAATATGGAGAGAGAGAGAGAGAGAAATTGAGAGTGATATTGAGGCACTGTTAATAATATTTAAAAACAGAATACAAGTTGTTTACAGAATAAAGAGAAGATGTAGGAATTACGGTCAGTGAGGAAAGTGAAGGAGACTGTAATGGGCGGTTCCGCGGGTCAGAGTATCAGCCAGAGGTAATGGGCCGAGTGAATTACTAGAAATAGTAAAAAGGAGTACGATGGACTATACACAGATTTTTCATATGATAATAAAAGGTCAAGGTCTGACTGTGAGAACAACTGGAATTAAAGGTAGGCTACAGAATTGAATATTCATTTACATGAATATAAAGGATTGGTAGCAAAGAGAGACAATGAGACCAGATGTTTGAATCTTCAAGAAATACATGATATTTGTAAACAAATACTGTGAGAGTAACATTCATGGTACCGTTTATTTAAAAGGAAATATGTATTTTTATTTACATATGTATCTTTTACTTTGGTGCATGAAGAAGGAAGAAATAGTCTTAGAAACAGCAGGTAGAATGTGGGACATCTCCAGCACTTCAGGGAACTGTGCTGCAAGGTCGCAGTGTGTAAATTGCAGAGGGCTTTGAGAGTGAAGGGGAGGTGTGAAGCAGTTGCCATTAGGATCTGCCGACTGGAAACTTTGCTGATAGTGTTCTTTCAGTCCTAGAATGGATTGAACCTACATTCCTGAAAAGTCTAAGCCTTCTCTGGTTGTTAAAATTTCCTGGTTCTCAGATAGTTCCTTGGGGGATATGAACACTTGTAGATCTTCTGCCAAACTCCCTCTAGATGCTCTGCTAAACTCACTGGGAGTCAGAAGTAGTCCCTGGAAGCATCTGCATGAGTGCTCCAGAAGCTCCCTCGGAGTGAGCCTTGGCTGAGAAAAGAGAACAGCACCGTGGGACCAGGAAGAGAGCCCCTTCCACTTGTCGTGTCTCTCCAGGACATTTAATGATAGGAAATAAATCGATCCTTTTATTTCCTAAACTACATACTGCAATAACCATAAAATTATTTTTAATTTAATGGTACATATTATATTGTGGAAAATGATGTCCTGTTTTTACAGGATCCATCTCTAACTTGCATGCAGTCTCAGCTGTCAAAAGTTCATGCTACTTTTTGGAATAGTCTTAATGAGGGCGACAATCCAACTCTGCCTCTTTGACTTGGACCCATATAATCAGTATCAGGATACCAGGTTCTGGGATCGTTAGCAAATCCCATGGTCATGTATTTCCTTGCTATAAAATCCAGTCTTTCTTGAAGCAAATAGTCTGTGAGTCTTCAGACAGAGGTGCTGGCTTAGGCTTTGTGTGGATATAACAGAAAACTCATATCTAGAAGATGTGTTGTTTCTAAACAGTAGGAATAAAGATCTCTTCCAAGATAGAAGCTCCCATCTTACTTGTCTCATACGATGGGAGCTCAGAGTAGTCTTTGCTGGAGGAGACTAAAGGTGTGGCAATTAAGTATCTACATTAGTGTTGGTAGTGGGAGCCCAAAGCATTAGACTCACATGATAGCCATTTATTTCCATTACTGTGGCTACTGTATGCACCCACTGGGCTAACAGTAAGACCACCAATAATACAGATGCTTGTCAACTGAACAATTGATCTTAACTACTGTGTTACTTTGCTCATTTCTCATGATTGATATTAGTTGGTGTATGAAATTATGTAACACAAAGATTTTCTCCCTGTTCTGCTTCCCAAGATCTCTCTATATCTTTTTCCATATCTTGGTATTTATAATCATTCTCCTTTTTTGCTATTGCTAATGTATAATTCCTGGTCATCTTTCCACAAAATTTTTACATCAAATGAAGTCCGGATGAGTTCCCCCTCACTGTTAGTTTTTGGAGTAGTCTTAATGAGGGCAACAATCAAACTATGCCTCTTTGACTTTGACTCATATAACAAGCAAACCCACTAACCACAGTTGGTCTATTTTCCTCCTACAGCAAGGGATCACAATAGATGTTTATTTGTAGTCTTAAGTCAGAGGGAGTGACATGGTACAACAGTAAACGACACAGAAGCATGTTTTTCGCGCCCTCTGGCTATTCAATTCTGATTCCAATGGTACCACTCCCTCTTGGGGTGGACTTTTAAAACAAGCCCAACCTCATGAGTTAATGGATTTTGTAGGCCCCAGGTCATGATGGGCAGATTTGGCTAAATGGTCACTAGATGTCCTGTGTGTATATTCCATTACACTTAGTTGTAAATGGATAAGCAAGGGATACCATAATTAATAGGGTAAAGGACTAGGGTGAGACTTGAAAATGGCTTTAGATCAATAACGTAACTGGGACTAGATCAATTTCAAAACTCCTTATCTGAAATGCTAAGACAGTGGAAACGCTATTACTATCCTGAGTTCACAGAGCCTAAGGAAACAAGAGCTTATATAAATCCTTGTGAATAGTTAGACTAAAATTAGTTGCTATTTGTTTGAGATTTTCATCAGGTGATATGGCTTTTCTACCTATTTTCCACATCTCCTATGTAAAGATAAGAATAGTAACTTACTTCATGCTGGTACCTTGAAAATTAGTGTTATGTAAGTGGCCTTGTGCAGGGCAAATGGCCTCATTAAAACACTTCTTGGTGATAATGGGAGAAAACCAGAACAAAAGCACCTAAAATAATCATTATCCTGGTTACACATTGCTGCACAATATGTCATTGTAACACTGAGAACTTAAAATAACAATTTATTCTTACCTGTCATGTTAGGCCGATGGGGCTCAGTGGGGTGATTCTACTTTGGGTCTGTCTTTCATGCAGCTGTAGTTGCACATCTCATTGGTCTGTAGTCATCCGAAGGTGGCAAAGGTTGGCTGGTTAGATAAGGAGGCTACAGCGTCTTTATGTGACTTCGGTGTCTAAAAACATGGCAGATGGGCTTCCCAGGGCATGTGTTACAAGAGTAAGTGAAGGGAGATGGGCTGCCAGTCCTGAGAAGGGCTTTATGAAAACTTCACAGTGTCACTTTACTCAACTCTGTTGGCCAAAGAAATGATGAAGTCTACCCAGGTGAATGGAGAAGCAAACTCCATGTACTTGCACTAATTCCATAAAATCTGTAATGAATACCACTTATTGTAAGGGAAGCTTCTTTCACGTAGGAAACAAATGTTAGGACAATTACGATCCGTCTGCCCAGAGGAAGAATTTTCTAGTATGAATTTGGCAATGTACCACGAGAAAAATCAGATCAATTAGCAAGTAATAGAAAATAGTGCTAGCTAGACAATCACATACAGTTTCCTTCAAACCCACTTTATTGGTTTGCATTTCCACAAGAGCTCTTCTTACTGTACAATGTGTCCTGGAACAGGCCAAACCTGAAAATGACTGTAAGAGGCAGGAGGTTCCATATGTTGAACACACTTCTCTATCCATAGAGAGTGGAAAAAGCTTCACTTCTAGAAAAAATGCAAATCACTAAAAAAGTGGAACATTGTCATTAAGGGTAAGAGTTTTGCATTCAGAATAAAATTTGAGAGCTGGGGATGTAGCTCAGTAGCGTAAGTCCCCTGCCTGGCAAGCACAAGGTCCTGAGTTTGATCCATGGTACCACAGAATAAAATTTGAATCCTAGCTCTGTGTTCCTCTGGACACAGATTCCCATTTTGAAAAATGTAGATATTGCCTTCCTCACTGCAAACTGGCATGCAAATACATAACAGTATCTTTCATGTTCATGACTTTCAAAAGACATTTTTTTAAAATACCTTTTTTATTTTAGTAAGAAAGTGATATCATAGTGCACTATTTTGTCTACTTTCTATGCACATTTAAAAACCATTTCTACGAGAAAACCCATTTTTGTGGTTCTGTAGAAAATGCACTTGTATTTTTAGAGAGATTAAAATTAACTTGAATGACAATTTCAACGTATTACTTAAATAACTAGAATGCATTACTCTACACTTCTATTTTTAAAGAGTTCAAAATTGGAGATAGTTCTATCAGTGCCTCTCTCCAACTGGAACAAATATACCCAAAGGACAACAAATATTACTTTAAATTGACTTTCATCCTTGTGCTATTCAACATTACAATACTTACAACACCATTCACCAGTGGTTCATCCATATTAGACAGTAGGTATTTATTAATTTAATTTTTAAAATATTAATAACATTCATCATCCAATTATATTCATCCACTGAGTATTTATCTGCTCAAACAAGGACAGAATTACATCACAACCAAGGCCATAAATCAGAATCATTCTAATATCTTTTTATAATTATCAGAGTTAATTTTGATCCTTGTCACTAAATTATTTTAATGGGTTGCAATCACTAATTGCTTCACTCTTGTCTCGCTATCAGTCCTTAGCAGTCTCAATCAAGTATTTGACCTTACACTGAAACAGAAATAGCACTTGCTAAGATTGTGAATAGCCTGTCTTAGTGCTAATGATAGTTTCGTAGCTCTTTGGAGTACACAAATTTTAGTTCTTGACAAATTATTTGTTGGTTTGACAAACTATATTTTGGGCTGAAATATGAATTAATAGCTGTATTTATCTAACTGTTAGCAAGTTTCCTTTCAGTGCATGACAGGCTTGGATTTTTTAAAAGAGCTATTCTAGTAAAATTTAGCACAAAATTGACAAGGTGAATTTCAATATGTGCAGCCCTACATTTAAACTAGAATGAATCGTTAAGGACTGATTGTAAGAGATTCTGTCATAGATCACCTTATGAAAAAGCTACCCCTCAAACTCAGGTAACCTCATTAAAAATAGCTGCTGATACATTAAAATTTGAAATCTTATGCTGCATACAAAGAAATACAATAATTTTATTTATGGTTGCACAAGCCATTGCCATTGCATCTTGTTGTATAGTTTTTTTTTTTTTTAGAACAGATAGAATAAAACATTATAACAACATCATGATCACAGATGTACAGGCATTTCAAATAAAAAGTAAGGGAGTAGTAACAGGGTTTCCGTTCTGGCCATGATAAAATAGCTGACATCATTCTTCAGCAAACGATTATACATAGTGACTTACCTGACTTACCATCCTGCAGCAAATGCTCATACTTGTGTATACAGTGCATATGTGGGACAACTGTTTGAGGTTACTAAGAAGTACTCCACAGTAAGATCCTTTAAAGCAGGGAAATACATGTGGTGACCCCTCCCCACATTTATGCTTGCATTCTCATTAAGAACATTTTTCAAAATCATTGTGCAAGATAGCAGAATGGAGAGAAAAAACAAGAATCTTTCTGGTGTGGGAAAAGAGATTAGCGTTTGGATTGGTAAGGCAGTTGGAAATCAGAGATATGTTATTAGAGAGCAGAGGTCAACCCCAAAAGAGTCTTGCTTATCTGCAAAAACTTTAGTTTCCTGGGTGACCCAGAACTGCACATGTGGAGGCACATGGAAAGTCTTCGGAAGGCTGAGCAGGAGGCACCCACTAGGACACGGACTAACCCAAAGAGGGTGAGAGATGAGGGGGAAATACACAAAGAGCAGTGATCAAAGAACTTCTGGAAGAAGGAAAACAATGAATAAGAAGCAGATTTAAAATGAAATCAGACTAGAAGAATTATCTAAATGCATCAGTTAAATGACACAATTTCCCTTATGGATTAAAAATTTTAAAAGAACCAAACATGGATAGTCATTTCAAATAAGATTTTACAGAAAGATTAAAAATAGGAGGCTGGGTAAACAATATGTCATTAACCCACAAATCAAACAAAGTGATCTGAACCATGGAAATATACTGCACTGACTTAACTTGTAAAAATTATAAAAGCTAAAAAGAGACACTTAATAAACAAAAATGAGAAAAATCAGGAATTTAACATGCCTAAATACTTACACACCTACAAACACTGTTGCAGCATGTATGAACCTGTCAATGACAGATTTCAATATATCAGAGCAAGCTTTAAGGTGGTAAACTTAAAGAAAAGAACATTAATAATGGAAAGCTCGAATGCTCACAGCACAGTTCTATTCTTTATCCACTCTTATGAGAACACCAATAAGCTAGAGAACACTGAAAACATAGGAACAAGGTAGTGTAAAGCCATTCTTTGGTTTATAAAAGTTTTCTGCTGATGGGAACATTTAGTGTAACACCCGATTCTAATATTTGGTATTCTTAATGGATACTAATATTTTTTATGACACTCAAAGGAACAGAAATAGTACCAGTGGTTAGAGGCTCTCAGCAACAGTATCTAAGATATTTGTGCACAGGTCAAACTCATAGTGGGACCAGCTGTCATGTAGAAAGGTCAGCATGCTGTTATAAAAAGAACCCCAGGAGCAGTTAGCTGCTCATCTGCCCAGGAGCATAGAAAATCCTCAATTTGTGTGCAGTTGGAATAAATGTCATCTGAACATTTTCTCAACGCTAAGGTTTTATATCAAAATTAAAGTTGTGTTCCCTTTTCACTGGAATAAACCTTGTATTATTGCATATCATTCATGGGGTGAAAGAAATATTGAGTACATATTGAAATGCCTTTCACAAAACTAAACCATGATGCATTGTTAAAAGACAACTTTAAAGAGATACACTAAGGCCATTTGCATGCTGAAATATGCTTTTGGACAAAACTATATTGAAGGGATTTTTTATGAGTCAAATCTAGATGATTATTGAGGAAAAGTTTGAAAAATATTACCATTGCCTTTGGCAATCAGCACTTTGGTTTGTGTCTCTATCTATTTGTCCTGGTGTAACAAAATCCTGTAAGCTATTAAAAAACAGAAATTTATTTCCTATACTTCTTGAAGCTGGAAAGTCCAACCAACGTGCTGGTGTCCTGTGAGGGTCTGCTTTCTGGATCATAGATGGGGCTTTCTCTTTGTGTCTTTCCATGTCAGAAGAGATAGTATAGCTCTCGGGGACCCCGTGACGGGGGTACTAATCTTACTCATGAAAACTTGGCCCTTCTGACCTAATCCTCTCCAAAAGGGCCATTTTTGTGATACTATCATAGTGAGAACTATGTCTCAACATTTGAATTTTGAAGACATACAAATATTTAGCTTTTTTAATTTTAAAGAGAATAGTAATAAAATTAAAAAAGAACACCACCAAAATCATTGTTGAATTCCTATCATGGTGTTTAGTGACACTCTGTATCATTTCTAATGTTTTTTGTTTGTTTTTCTTTTTTATTTTCTTTAATGGTTTGATCAGTCTTGCATTCTTACATCTGGTCATCTGAGCAACTTCGTTGAAGATAACAAAATATTCAGCTTTCAATGGTAGCCAATGAAATATCACTATTTCCTAGAAAAGAATAAAGCATAGCATACATTTATTGATGTTCCTTAAAAGTTCTTAGAACAAAGATCTCTCAGCTGGGAACTAATTAGTAAGTATTTATGTTATGCACCACGTTTTCCAGGTCATGCCATGTCTATGCTCTTGATTCCAGAACATGTTCAAATATCACACATTCATGAGGGACTTATGTTCCTAGACTTGCTCTGGGGTGGTAGCTCAAGGGTGGCAGAAACTTCATCTCATCCACTGTTGGGTCCTTAGTATTTCACACAGTGCCAAGTACATGTGAGGGCCTGGTTAAATGAACAGGAGAATTGCGGTCTCCACCCACACAAATTGATAAAGAAGTCAAGAGTTGATATACTACTTTCCTGCTAATGCTATAATTAACTACAACAAACAGTGGCTTTTAAAAATATATATTTATTGCCTTATAGTTCTAAAGGTCAGAAATCTTTAAGGGGTCACCAAGGCTATATTCCTCCTGGAAATTTGCAGCAGGAAATCCATTTTCTTGCCTTTCCTAGATCTAGAGATCACCTACATTCCTTGGATCACGACTATTTTTTCTTTCTCATCACTTCAACTTCTACTGTTATTAGTATGGTCGCTTCTTAAAATTTTAACTCAGCTATTTCCCTCTTATATGGATTCTTGTCATTAGATTGGAAACAATCGAGTAAATTTAGGAAAATGTTCTCAGTTCCCTGAATTTCATTATATCTATAAAATCCCTTCTAGTTATTTACACTTTCAGGGTTCTGAGGATTACAATGTGGACATCTACAGGAGAGGGCCATCAGCCAACCTACCATACCTGGTAAATCAAAGAACTGCAAATGCACAAATATTAGAATAAAATATATTAGCAGGTTACAAGTGTGGCAACCTGGAGGTGTGCCTTTGGGGTCTTCTTTCAGGAAAGAACTTCCAAGATGGGCACTTCTATTATTGTAAGATCCTTTTGCATCCACCAGTTTTGGAGCAAAGTGTATTTCCTAGGCAACTGCTAGCCAATGACTAAGCATAGCAAGACTTTTGGAGCCTGATCATCCCTGCCCATGCCAAGCCTCTTCCGGTGTGCAGTCTTTGCTCAGCTTTCATATTCCTCTGGCTGAGACTGTCAGGACTGATTGGCAGCCTCCTGTGGCACACTTATAATCCCCCTCAGGGTCTCCCTGCCTCACCACCACGCGGCGGGATGGGAAGAGTTCCTGACTGAGCACTAGGCTTCGTCTGATTTAGCAATAAAGCGAAGGAAGAGAACTACGTGAAATGGAACGATCTGGTAGATCACAGGGCGAGAAGTTGGGTCTCTATTCACCAGCTGTGTAAGATTTCATATAAAAAAGGAGAAAACGGGATAATTTCGGTAAGAAAGAAGAAAGGCTTACAAAAGCATAAAGTATTCTTGGGGCACAGGTTAGACCTGTTCCCATTGCTGAAAGTCGTGAAGTAGAGACTGCAGTGTGAGGACATCACAGTGTTACTCTAAGGTCTAAGCATGCTAGACTTGCCTTGCTTTGTGTTTATGGTACATGTTCTGTATTTTTATTTGCCAATTCAAAACAGAAGCCACGCTTCAGTTTTTCAGGAAAAATGAGACAGTTTTTCTTGGCTTTGTTACATCATTGAGTGAATTCATAACATTGTATCCTTTGAATTCCCTTTGCTGTTTAATCTAAGAGTGAACCTTCACTTTTGTGGGTTATCAAGGCATAGACAAAATATTGCCTTATTTATCTCTCTGCTCATCTCTAAGGGAGACCATGGTGGATCCACCTCTTAGACTATTCAACTGTGAAAGAGAAAATCTTGTTTGAAATTTAAAAATTAGCTTCACAGTTACTTTTTCAATGTGGTTTAAGTGGGTGTTTTTGTTTGGGTCTGGATGTTTCTACCCATGGATTGCTACCCATTATCACTATATGTGTAAAGCAGAACACTGCTTGCATAACTGAGACTCCTTGTCATATTCCTGCAAAAACATGATAGTCTGCTTTTGAAATTAATTTTATTCTTAACAGCATCAGATTTTAATATTTTATCATATCCAACAAGCAAACCCTATGCTTCTCAGAAATGTATAATTTTTCTTCACCCAGGTATTTTTAATTCTAGTGAAAAAGAGAAGGAAGGCAGAGGCAAAAGGAAAGGCCTGAGTTATAGATTTCATTTCCGCTTTAAGAATAAGCCTGAAAATTGTTCTCCAAGTGGATAAATTGAGACTCAAAATAGCAACCCCCTTGCACTGACAGATGGAGGTGTGCACAGAACTTTGTACCTGGCAACTGCTGCCCGAGGCACTTCCATCTGTCACCAGGTCTCTGCTGGGGCTGTGTTTTCAAAATCACGCCGTCCACTAATGGGCAACTGGGAGCTTTCTTCACTCATTTCGTATGTGGTGGACTGAAGGTCTCAGGAGAATCTCTGAAGGAACAATAACTAAACATAGAAATAGAAAGCCTACCCGGTGATACTGGAAATTCTTCATCTAAACTTACCACCTTTCAGGATCTTTCTCAGATATTTTATCTAGAAAAAGCAAAGAATCAAGGAAAGCGTGGGCTGGGGAGGTATCCATCTTCCAAGCATTAAAAAATACTACTTTCCTTTTTCAAAAAGTCTTTGCTCTTTATTTTTCCTCTCTATGTGACAAAGAATAATTAGCCAAGTGAATGATAAAAATTCATTTTTATCTGTAGGTAAATGTAAGCCTAGGATCTGCAGCCAGACCACCTCAGTTCAAACCTAGGCCATCCAATATGGGGAACCAGGGCCAATTTCTGAATTTTTCTGTGCTTCAAATTCTTATCTGTAAAATGAAGATTAATAACCATAGCTGTGTCACTCAGTGACTGCTAAGCCAGTAAATGTGTGTAAAACTAGCGGAGCAGCACCTGTCAGCCCCAACGCTCCTTTTGCCACTAAGCCAGACTTGGTGCCAATATGGTATGGAATTCTAATCTTGCCTGAGATGCAATAGGAATACAGTACATAGAAGGTTCTGGTGACTATGACCCAAGGTGGGCTCCCCGTATTCACGTAGACCATCTGTAGTTATCTATTACCTTCCTAACTACAAGCCAAAAGACGGCAGCTCATCAGCAAGACTTAGAGACTTTGATTTCTTATCCAAGCAGTTTGTGACATTTTCCTTCGAAAGACACATTTCACTTCATCTGCAATGAACTTCAGCCCCAGAGCTGCAGTCTGGCTGCAGCTGTGGAAGTGAGACTGATCCACACACTGCCCAGTCTTTGATCGCTTGATATATATGTGCATGTATGTGTATATGTGCATGTGTGTATGTGCTTTACATGTGAAAACGTCATAAAGTTTTAGCTTTTATATTAAAATACCGAGGATTTAAAACCTAGGTTCAATTTAAACAACATTACTGAAAGAGGTAGATCAAATTGTTCATCTGGGCAACATTAAATATGAGTAAGTGATGAATACTGTCTTAGTTACTTTTCTGTCACTGCTGAGACAAAATACCTGATACCTAGAATTAAGGAAGGAGGGCTGGGGATATAGCTCAGTGGAATAAGTGCTTGCCTAGCAAGCGCAGGGTCCTGAGTTCAATCCCCAGTACCGCAAAAAAAAAAAAATAAATAAATAAATAAAATAAAAAATAAAATAAAGAAAAAAAGAATTAAGGAAGGAAAGGTTTATTTAGCTCAAAGTTTGTGGAGGTTTCAGTCCATACTTGGCTGGCTCCAAGGAAGAGTGGTACACGGCACAGGACAATAGTTCATGGTGACAGAAGGTGACAAAAACCAGCAAGAGTAAAAAGGAGGAGTGACAGGGGGAAGAGCAAGCCTCTTTCCCTCTCTTACACTGTACGCAAACTACCCACCCCACGGCAGGTTTAGCGCTCACACCCATAATCCCAGCACTGGATCATGGATCAATCATAAAATCTAGAAACCTGACCCATGACCGCATGAGGATTTGGGAGGACATGCAGACACAAACCATAACAAACACCCTGGGTTTCTAGGGCCCTACCTTACAGTTTATTAGGTTAGGTATAATAAAACATGAGATTCCGCATGGGGTACTAATACTTGAGCAGGAGAACCGTTTTTTCTTTGTTTTTCACCTATTTAGTTGAACTGTTCTTCAGCAAGTCACAAAGGATTATGTTCAATTCTTCACTATGGTAATACTAAATCCATGGGTCACCGAAATGTTGGACTTCTTTGGTATTTTGTAGAGTACTATGTCCCCAGTTCTATCATAGTGCCGGGGACCTGATAAAAGTAGATTTGTGATGACATCCCACAAAGAGCTTTGAATCCATTAGAGGCAGAAAGCGTGACATAACTGATATTTTCAACTTCTTTCTCAGTCTCTTGCAATTCCTCAAGCTTTCTGAGCACCGCTGTTCAGCGCTGGGGACTGATTGCCTGTCCCCACGCAGTCTGGCGCACTGAGATGGGTAGGCATGTCTGAGAAATAATTGCTACCTATGGTGAGAAAACAGCAGCTGTGAGAGGTTAGACACCTCCTTCTCATCTCTGACACATTCCTTCTATTCTCTCAGTTTCCTTGTAGAATTGTTACTTATTCAGATCCTGAAAGCCTTGGAGTCACCCAAGCAGGCAAAGTAAGAAACAGAAAACCCAAAGGATCTTAGCTGTGGGTATGAGCGTGTCCTTCCAGCTTCTGCCTTCTACATAAAGGGAAAAAATTATCTGCAGCAGGCAGGAAATTTGTGTTTGAAGATACATGAGCAGTTTACAATGGACACCATGTGTAGGGGCAAGCAACTCCCTGGGTTATGCAGAATGAGGAACACTGAATCCAACAGCCCATTTAATTCTATACTTCAGTGATTTAATAATCCAGGCATTTGACTTGTAAATAGAAGAAAGCAACAGCAACAACAAAAACTTAGGCGAGGATCTCGCCAGGCAGTGCTGCCCTGCCTCCTTTTAGCCTCTCCTGCCTTGAGCTGTCTCCACAACCTGTGGCTTTCTTAGCACCCAGTCTTATCCCCGTTGACACCTGGATGTAAGGCAGAGTTCCGGTGCAGGTCAGCACAGACGAGAAAGCATCCTGATGAAGCTCCCTGGGTACGTCTTACCACTCCCTCGAAAAAACCTTACTTTCCAGTCCTAGGTACACTGCCAATAACTGAAATGTGGGGGGTGAGACAAGTCGGAGGTCATGGCACGTAGGTTTCAAAATAAACAGTTCTCCCACTCGGATTCTAGTGCCACAGGCAGTACTGACGCCAGGTTAGAGGTACCTCTGTATCAATTTTAGAAACAATAAATCCTAAAGAGTAAAATTATTCAGTTATGTCTCAATATCCTTGTCTTGCCGCTGATAACAATACTTAGAAAAGTTTAAAGGCTCAAATTTTAACTTAAAAATTATATATAAAACATTTTTCTCAGTGTGGTGAACACTACATCTATATGTGGTTTTCTGTAGGTATATTAACTAATGAAGCAAGTAAAAGCAACCACAAATAATTCGATTTTGCATAGATTTATCATGTGGAATAATGCCCAGTTTATTTTAATGTGTAAAGGTTCCTGAAAGATAAAACTGAATGAGATGACGAATGAATCAATAACATTGGAGTTTCTAAAAATATTTAACTTGGTATCTCAGTGTATATATATTTATATTTATTTCAGATCCCTACACATGGGAAAATTATGTGTATATATATATATCCTTTAATAAACATGCACACGCTAAATTAAGTAAACTTAAGATTTAATTGGTAATTATAATTTCTTATACTAGATTCTGCTTTAAAAATACAAGAATTTCACCTAAGAGATAAAATTCTAGGATTATACAAAGACGTACTTACAAAAGTCAGTAGATTTAAGTTATTGAAGGCTACTAAGTGTCCTATATCCTTCTGTTAATTCAAACAAGTGCTTATTTTAGTCTTTCATTAGTTTTTACTAAGCTTTATGTTAATGAATTATGATTTTTCACCTTCTTTTTTTTTTTTTTTTGGTGCCTGAGAATCAGACTCAGGACCTCGTACTTGCCAGGCAGGCTTTTATGCTACTGAACTATATCCCCGGCCCTAAATTATGATTTTTAAGCATGGTAAAACTCAGTGGTGGACAGAATAAAACTTTCTTGAAACATGGAGATTGTAAAAGCTTTACTGTATATTTACCATTCATATTTTAAAATCTTGCCTTTTTTTTGCATGTAGGTTCAACTATTTTTCCATTTATAACGTGTTTCACTTAATAAATCTTAGCTTGAACATGTAAAAGGTTATATGTTTAGACTGTGAAACTTATAAAACCTTCTTTTATGTCTTATCATTTTAGTAACATGTTCAAACCAAAACTGAAACAATTTCTATGATTTCTTTCAATGCATTTTGGATTGGCTTTAATAAAATATATTTAGACATAAAATTATACAGATAGGATTTCTTTCAGGCAAGTGTTTCAATAAATCTCTGTTATTTATTATTTTCTAGTGCACATTGGCATTTTTCTTTCTAAATATTTAACCAATAATACCAATGTCATTAATTTATTAAATCTAATTCTTTTTTAAAGTTAATTTTATTGGTACATTTTAGATACACATAATGATAGCATTCATCACATGGAGTTTGTACATGTACGTTATATATCTTGATTTTTCATTTTCTCCCCAATCTCCTCCCCTTCCTCCCACCCCTTATTAAATCCAATTCTTTATCAAAAATATAAAATGTCATGGACACATTTAAAATTTTTATTTATTTATAATAGAAGCCTCTTGTTAGTCATTCATTTACTTCTTTTTCTTCTTTCAAATGTTCTAATTAATGTCAAATTTTAACATAATTTTAATGTTTAATCAAACTGGCATCTTGTTCCTTAATATTTTCTTCATTTTTTTTCAGAAAGATTGCAGATATTTTTGTAAGAATAGACTTGCAAAAACTTTTCACTCTTTCTTTTTAACTCACACAAAACAAACTCCTGGAGCACTTTAATTGGGATGGCTTGGAATTTATGCATTAACAGAGAGAAAACTACATCTTTATAAATATAACTTTTTCTATTCTCTGCTCATATACCTTTTTTCAGTGATCATCATATTTTAGTAAAAAATAATCTGTCAATATGGAGCCAAAATAAAACTCACCTTTCATTAGCCTTGAATATTTTTTACAGATGGATTTGAGAATGATACTCTGAAAAATTTGCACATCTTATACAAGTTATTTGATGAAAAGTCATCTGGTCAAAAACATCATTAATAATAGTTTGGCAGTACTAATACAGCATAATATAAAATGCATTAGCCAGGAGTTCTGGCACATGCCTGTAATCCCAGTACTTAGGAGACCGAGGCAGGAGGATCACCAAGAGTTCCAGACCAGCCTGGACTACATAGTGAGTACAAGGCCAGCCCGAACTACATAGTGAGACCTTGTCAAAGCAAACAAACAACAACAAACTACATGTTTCCTGACCCCTACTCTTTGGAACTGAAACTAATTTTAAAAGTCCACTTCTCTTTATGTGCATACCTAGTTTAAAGGTAAAGTCACTGAGAGGGATGGACCCACTACTAGCACTTTATTTTATTTTTTACATGCACTTTAATAACTACTTTAATTTGAAATTTCTGAAGGCAAATTCCTAAGATATGAGAAATAATATGCATTTTCTACTGTACAAGAAACGCTAGAATCAATCAGTAGAGTTTTTTAAATCCAGAACCACATCTCTAGATTAGGAAAATGCTGAATAAACGCCAAGGTTTTTTCTGCTAAGAAGAAACTAAGATTCTCTCTGTTTTACTCTTTGAGGAGCTAAGACCCCTTTGCCAGTCTTTAATTCTCACAGTCCAAGAGATCATTGTACCCATAATAAAAACTTGGTAAAAAGCTACATACAGGCAAATGGCTCTAAAATTGTATCCTAACCAAACACCCACACATGGTCCTTGGTTTGAATTCTGCTTTGGCTGATTATGAACTGTGAAATGTTGCGATGGTCACTCAGTTTCTTCTTTGAGAATATGGGAATAAAATAGCCATCATGTCATAAAATTATTATCAAGGCTAAATAGCACTGGTGAATATTTCACTGTTTATAAAGACAAGCCACAGTGATGGTTATTTTTTGGATAAATATGCACAGGCCCTGGTTTATAATCATGAGTGTAATAAGAAAATCAAATTTGAAGTGAAATTAGGGATTACTTATATTAATCTTGTTTGTTAGGTAAGAAAAACACACCAAAGTGTTATTTTTCAAAAATAGGCAGCTAGCAGGCTACTATTCATACTCAGCATGATTTGTTTAGTTTTGGTTCTAGTTTTTAGCTTTTAGTTTTTTGACAGTAAAACTCAGATCCTTGATCCTTAATTATTATCCAGATCCTTTTTTTATCCTTAATTATTTTCTAGAGAGGATTCAGTAAATTGCCCAGCCTGAGCTCAGACTTGAGATCATTCTGGCACAGCCCAGCACAGCATTAAGATAACAGGCATGAGCGATTAAACCTGGCTAATATTTCACATAAATGCTACTAAATAAAGTCTCACATCTTGCAGTATTCTTGTTAGAATAATTTATATGCTTCAAATCAAAAAAATATTTTATTTGTAACTAACCTATAGTTAATAATTACAAACTTCTTAGTAATTGCCTTGATGTTTAGAAAGCTACAAACAGGACCCTAAGTGATAAATTTGCTCAAAATCTCTACCTACTGCAAACTCTAGGTGGGTACTTTGCCCCTGAGCTATTACACAAGTACATGAGGCCAGGAGATGTTCATGTAGAAGATGTTAAATAAAATTATATTCAACTAACACTTACTGTATACAGATATAAACACTCATATTGTGAAATCAACTCAATTTCCAACGGTCAGGAAGACATACACTTTAACAGTAGAATACACATTTTCTTGTTATATAATATTTCTGTAACCTATTACAATACTGAAGCTGCAAAAAATGAGGAAAACAATTTTTATGTCGAGTTCTAAATTTGTGATCCAGAGCCCCAGGAAGTGTGTGGATGGGCCCTCTAAGAGGAGAGGCCTTGGTAATTATCTGCTTTCTCTTGCTTGTTCTGTATTTAAATCTGCAGAAAGCACAGTCCTCCTGCCAATGGAGAAGGGCTGGCCGGTTTCCTGACAACTGCGTATTCAAGTAGCCCGCAGGGGTAACGCAAGGCACAGTATCTGTCAGAGCTTTTGCCTTTGCCAGGAGGAAGAGCAAAAAACTGCGTTTTAAATATCAAGCTCAGAAAATCATTAGGCCACCAGCCCATTTTAACAAAAACAGAACATGATTTTCTAGAGAAAAAAATAAAACAATATCAAAAACTTCATTTTAGCCTTGCCTTTTTTAACTCTTTCATGGCAAGCTTGGTGGGGAATCGCTAATCGTAAATCACAAAGGCTGGATTCTGGAAGCTGATGGAAAATAATTACTGAGAGACTCACTAACATTCCAGTGACTTGGGTAAACGATCCCTCTTCTCATGTTCACTCTCCCAGGAGAGTGGAGCAACAGAAATCTTCAAAAGTTGACTGTAAGAAAAGCCGTCCACTCAAAATATTACCTCTTATGTTTTCTGCCGCATGGCTACTAAATCTTTTCTCTGTCTTTATAATTCTGCACGAGTACAATGTAAGCTATCCTTGGAAGGAAAAATAATGAAAACATGTTGAATGAAATTTGATTAAATGAAAGACACTCAATCCTCTCTCTTCTCTTCCCTTCTCTCCCTCCTTTTCTCTCTTTTCCTCTTTTTCTCTCTCTTTCCTCCCCCTCCTTTTGTTCTGTCCCTTACTGATTTTGAAAGATTTGTATTAAGACAGTGGAGAAAGCACCAGTCCTTGAACCCTGGTGTTCAGATAAATACTTTCCAGATGGGAGAAATGGCTGTTGACAAAGAAGAGTTAATAACACCAGGACCAAATTATGCCTGCCACATGATTTCCTTCAGACCTAGAGCTCTTCATAATACCTTTCCCAGTAGAGCCTGCTGCTCTGTGTTGATCTGAGTCCTGAAAGAATCTGAAATAAATGAATTAGCTTAGAAAGGATACAGGAAGCTATCTTTTATTTCAACATCATTCACACACCTTTGAAAAACAAGTGGTAGTTACTAACTATGATGATGTGTCTTTTTCTAGTCAGAGATGAATCCGCAATTCAATGGAAAGAATTAATTGAAAAATATGAACTCTATTATATTCTGGATTTGAAAGATTTATTACGCAAACAAGTATTCATCTTTGTTGTTGTTAAGTCATAAATATCCAGATATTGTGGAATTTCGAGTCTGATAGGATGACTTTCAAATCAGGAGCTCATAGGGCGATTTTTCATGAAAATATCAGTATATTATTTTTGCATTTTTACACTGAACATGAATTATTCATAAGTGAAAAATACTGACAATTATTTTGCAGCATGAAAACAAAAAAAGAAGCAAGTGTATCACATGCCCCTGAATTTGCATCTTTACAACCATCTTGGTATCACAAAGGCCACTTAAACAGGGAAAGCATAACAATTTAACATAATTTCACATCAAAGATTTCTATAGAAATTCCTGGACCATCCATCGCTGGAACAGGCTCACAGAGGAGAAGACTGTTGGTTCAAAACATGAGCTCAGACAAGTATTAGAAATTATGTCATAGATTTTCATGTTTGTATGGGTGAAAGAAACAGAAAAGAAGGGAAGCATTACATCCGAATCCCACTGCTTATCATTAAGTCAGATTCCTCTTTCCCTAGTTATTTTCTAGCAGTTTGATGCCTGTGGAAATATATCATAATTATTTAGAAAGTCATATAAAAGTCTGTTTTTTCTGCCTGACTCCCAGCGATCATACCTGCTGATGTGGTAAGCACAGAGTTTCTCATGATGGGGTGTAGCGCTCCCAGACAAGAAGGACAAACTGAAGCAGCAGATGTTGAGAGCCAAAGGACACTTTAGGAGGGAGATCATTGTTTTCTTTTGAAAGAGTGAGTTGATTAAGGAAAGTGGTAATATTGCTTGGGTAAAGCACAGTCTTTCTGAACTTTTTAAGTAGGAACTTAACTCACAGTTAATAGAATCTGTATTTTTCTTCGAAAACGTAAGGGATTGGTTTTAAGTAGGAGAAATTTGATATAAAAGAGAGCTACTTTTACCTAATGAGTTAATGAGTATAATGAAGATGAAAGCAGAAAAGCACACAACAAACGACACCTCTCGGTGAGTATCGCGATAGACAATGGGACCTAGTTTGGACAAAGAAGGAAACAAGAGACATGTTGGAGAAAGAAAAAATGGCAGAGTCAGTTGGCTGGAGAACACAATGTAGTTGAAGAATTCTTGGAGTGGATGCATTAGGCTGCTCTGAAAATTAAAGAAGTCATGTTTGGAGGGTGATGAGCCTACAAAAGTACTTGTGGGAACGACCATATTTAAAGCGTGAAAATAGCTAAATCAAGTTAGGAGATAAAGTCATTAGAAGTGAAGAGCTGAGAAGGTAGACTGTCAACTTGACTGGCTTGGGAGCTGCTTAGGGTATTAGTAAAACACACTTTTGGATGTGTCAGGGTGGGGCATAAAAGCAAGTCATCAGGGTCTATACCTGGTCCTTCGCCCCTGGTTCTCACACTCTTGTTTCTGCTTCCTAACCACAATGACTAAAGAACTTTGCTCCACCACGCCCTGCTTCCATGATTTCCATGTCTCAGGGACAGCCAATGGACTGAATCCTCTGAACCACAAGCCAAATTCAAGTTCTCTTCCTGTAAGCTGTGGCAGTTGCATATTTTGACCAGTAACATGAAAGCTGAATAATACAAGAGTTGAAGAAAACTAGAGCCAATTTTGGAATATTGGAACATTAGAATTTACTCCAGAATGACTAAAGAAACCACAAGGTATAATTACTTGAATAGTTTTGGGAAAACAGTGGGCCAGGTGCTAACATCTCAAAGAATGAGGGCAAAGTAGCTGGGGATCTTTTACTCATGCTGGAAAAGGCACTGGAGGGTCAAATCTGATGGCATGAGCTCCAGTAACTTTGCAGATGGGTAAGGGGGAAAATGGTTTGGAAATTACAATGCAAAATAAGAACACTGCCTTCATTGCAAGACCTGCTGATATGTGCAGCAAGAGAGCAAAAGCAGCTGCCACTGAGAAGGATTTAGAAGGACCAGGGTCTTATTGAACGGTCACGTTAATGCTGGCGCAGTACGAAGACTGTTTAATGAAAAGAATATACATAGAAATGGATTGTGGGGGCTGGGGATATAGCTCAGTGGAATAAGCGCCTGCCTAGCAAGCGCAGGGTCCTGAGTTCGATCCTCAGTACCGCAAAAAAAAAAAAAAAAAAAAAGAAATGGATTGTGTCTCAGAAGGTAAATGGAAGTGTTTAGGGAGGGAGAGATTCATAGAAGGATTGCGATTAACTGGTATTGGACGATTAGGATGGTGTCAGCCTTACGAGGGTGAGGGAGTAGTGCTGAGAGATGCACCGAGAGGTTTCTGTGTATTTACCTGAGAAACACACACTTGAGATTTCTCAGTGTTCTCCAACTGTACTGTGCACCCTAGTCATTTAGAGGGTTATTTAAACACAGATTTCTGGCCCACTCCTCCAGCATATAGAACTCAGTGGGTATAGTATGGGGCTTGAAAATTTAGATTCTACAATAGTCCCTGGGTGGTTCTGATGCTCCCTATCTAGGATCATATTTGGGAACAGCTCTTCCAATCCTTCCTCCAGGAAGACTTCACCTCTCCTGCCTAACTAATTGCACACTCACCCCACAGAAAGCTGTACTTTTCAGACCACTTCATAGTCAATCTACAATTAGTTATCAGTTATACAATGCGCATGCTCATGGGCAATAACTCAGACAGTAGACAGTGGTGACAGGAGCATTCTTCCCCATTTCCACTGTCCCTAATGGTCCCCATTATTATTATAAGTTCAGTGTACATCTTCTACTTCACTTTTCCCATCCTATTTGTGTCCACATTTTAGACTTTAGTTTTGCTGCACAGAGGAGGAGATAGGACCAATAGCATAGGGTTCTGGTAATTAAGATATAGCCACTTCATGCCGCCCAAATTAGAAACATTGTTCAATGCAGTGCAAAAGAGATCACTTGATATTCTTATACAAACACACATATAATTTGTACATATATGAAAATTTGTATACTTTCTTATATAAAAAGATAGTTCCACACATACATAGATTAGAAAGAATTGGTTCCTTTGAATTTTCAATAAAGGAAAAAGATACTGTGCCTGTATTTCAATTTGGGTGTTCTATTTCTTCCCTTTTGGTAAGGTAATAAAACTGTCATAAAGCTTTCACCCTTTCTTAAAACATCTGTCTGTAAATGGTGAAGAGAGAGGGCTCCTCGGACATTTATCTGCAAGGAGTGAGTGTACATGGAATTCGGCACTGTAGTAAACTGATGGGTCTTTCTTTCAAGATAAAATCTAGATTTTGCATGCCATTAAGTTTCATAGGAATAAAAATATATACGGAGTTTTTATCAAGAATCTAAGCTTCGTCAGAGGCCCATTGGAAGAATACAAGACAGGATAATTAAATTGCTTGTTCTGTTGCTTAAGTAACCAAATACAGAAGCTTGTTATAGATTAATAAGACAATTTCAGTTTTAAACTATTTCTGTTCGCTACAGAATGGCCTGTTAAAAAGTAAAAATATACACACCAGTCCTTTGCTTACATGAAGGAATTCCAAGCGGGAATGCATATTCAGAAAGCTTTGTGCTCTAACACGTCTAAGGCTTCCAAGAATAAATGCTGGTGTCTTAAGTAGCACCCACACAAATGGAGACTCCTCATTGTGTACTCAAAAGAATCAACACAAACCTTGCCTTAGATTTAGAAGTACCAGCCACTTTCCAACTATATATGTATCATTTAGCTATATCACTATGGATGTGAAAATTTTCTCTGAACGTCACTTAGCAGAGGTGATCTTCTGGGAATTAGAATTCAGCACCAACGGTGAAATAATCAACCACAAATGTATGGTAGCATCATTTGCAACGTCCCTCTCAAAAATCTTTATCATGTTTCAATTACACATTGCCATAATAATGTGTGATCTTGGATTGAAGTTCTTATAAAATGTCTAATGCATTGACCTAGAAGAAAAGAATTTTAAAATAACCTCTGCTATTAGCAAATGAGAACAATTTTGCATCCTGTTATGTAAGACATAGTGGTTGGACTAATGGGTTCCAGAATCAGACTGCTGAGGCTCAGACCCCAACTTCCCACTTATTTGAGTCACAGGAAATGGATGTTTTTCACTATATTTTAAATTAACCTGCCAGAGTTACTTTGAACTTAATGAGTTTGGGCGGAGAATGTGACTTTTATGACTCTAATTTAAAAATAATCCTCATAGATACAGAAACATTTCATTAAAGCAAAACAAGGAATCACATAGGAAGTTAATTTTCTAAAGGTTTGTGAAAAAACTGGTTTGGGAAACAGTTTATAAATTGAGTGAGCAATTTGTAACAAATGTGGTTTTCTTCGCTACCTATCCTTAATGCAGAAAGAACACATCCTTTAAACTAAACTAACCTTCAAATGTACACACAACAAAATCCTTTTCCTACAAGTTTAGAAAATTTAGTTAAAAACTGAAATTTGTTATAAAGCAAAATAAGTATAAATTAAGATAATTGCTGTAGTAATTAGATGTAACTATTCTCTGACCTTTTTCTTATTTCTTTAAACAAGCTATAATAGCTAGCTGAGTAATTTTTCTCCTGAAAGCACTTGTGTCAAAATTCTCCCTTTGCTTTGAATCACATAAAAGTATATAGCCTCAGGTATTTTTTTCTGGGCCAAATTCAAACTACAAGGGCAGAGTTGATAATTATCTATTTCAATTTGAGCAATGTGACACTGCCCAAGTCATTTAAATGTTCAAACCCTCAGATTTGTCTCTTATGAAGCAATGATAGCAGTGGTATTTATATTGTAGGATTTTTAAGAGAAATGAGAAAATACTGCATATAGTACTTACCTCACTATTTTGGACAAAATAAGTGCTATACACAAATGGCTCTGACATTTAATAATGCAAAGATAAAAAAGACATATGAGGGAGAAAGCACATTTGTAATCAAAGCGTGTAAAATTTGAGAAATTAATAAAAAAACACAACTGACCAAACAACGTAGTGTAATACAACAGAAAGAAAAAGTACACTGAAAAAGTCTAGACTTCCAGCATAGCTAGAGCCACCAATGTGATAAAATGAGAAATGTTACCTAACAGAACTCATTTGAGTGTGCTCTTTAAACTTAAGGATTGACTTCTTCCTAGTTCTCAGGAATTTCATGCTGAATTTCATGAGCCACCTGAAGAGCACACACCATGTAACACACTAGACCAGAATAGGGGAAAAGTCTTTTATTTGCAGCTCTAAAGTTAGATAAACTCTTACCACATTTTTCCCTATCATCCATTCCCAAATATTATTCCTGCAAGATATTCCAGGAAAAATATTCTCAATTGTATCTCTCTCAGAGCTTCATAAATTAGTACACAACTCAGCAGAAAAACTAAGCAAGATTCTGATTAAACTCTTATCTAGCAGGACCTAGATAAGTTAGAGGTTGATTAAGAAAAGGCAATGAATAAAGAGAGGTCTTTGAAGGCATTAGGACATAAGGAATTTAAAAGGCTAATAACAGTGAGGGAGAAACACCTTCCTGTCCCATCATTTTCACCACAGCTTGACTGTATTGCACAGCCTACCCCGAAATGGCAGCTTAGTCTGAGAATTAGAGGAGGGAATTCCTTCCACTTTTCATTAAGTTGGTGTGATAGTTCACTGACTATGCCATCGTCATTAAGAAACAGCCAAACAGATTGCTCAACAGCTCTAGGTGTTGAGGACCCACCTGTATCAGTCAGGGGTTACTGGAGAAACAGATATAACACAAGATATACAAATGTACGAGAAATGACAAGTTTGACTTACAACGAATGGCTAGCCACAGCGTTGGATGAGGAAGCGTGCAGAGGGTGTCTGCACGCTGGAGACTGAAGAGTCCAGTCCAAGGCCTGGAGCTCACTGCAGTGTCCGTACAAGTCCATGTCAGGAGGCTGATGAGGCTGCCACGGAAGGCTGAAGAATCTATGACAATGGCTGAAGAGTCTACACCAGAAAGCTGAAGAGCCCCAGGTGGAAGTCAAACAATCTGCACCAGAAATCCGGATATGATCAAGCTGAAGGCAAAGACTAGGCTCCTCTGAAGACCCAGCAATCAGTCCCTCCTCATTTCCCCTTTACTGTATGCAGTTGACCCACCCTGAGTGGGGTTGGTCCTCTACACCCACACCATCTCCCTGCCCTGCTCTGGCACAAGCTCAAGATGGTGCAAAGTAAGCACCCTGGCTCCTGCTGAGTCACACAGTTAACCTTCTCAGCTTCTCAAGTTGACACAATGAACAACATCCCAGAGCAAGAAGGACCTGTCCATTTACCCCCAGGATGTAGAACTGCTGAGCCACTTAGTTGGCTTCTGGACTCCTCAATTTGATCCAGTGTATCAACCATAACATCACCCTAGGGAAGACTGTCACCAGAGTGGGAAGGAAGAAAGAAGGCCCACCTCTGTTTCTTCAGGGATGCTCCAGTCTTTGCCTTCACCTTGAACATCATCTCCCAGCTTCCAATGCAGACTCTTCAGCCTCCCTATGTGGATTCACTGGGGACACTACTGTGAGCATCAGTCCAATGAATCCTTCAGATCCCCAGTGTGCAGATGGCCCTTCTGCACTCTTACCTGCCTAACTCTGTGGGTGGCCATTGTAAGCCAATCTTGTCAATTCTTATATATTTGTATATCTTATATTAAATATGTTTCTCTAATAAACATTGATGGATACAGATAGAATAATAGTGAGTGGATGTATCTTTTTCCTGAAACAATTGAATAAAAGCTGAAGGAAGTATATAAAATAATGGTTTTTAAATACTCATATCAAGTTAGGCAGTACAGAATCAGAGAGAGAGAGAGAGGCAGAGAAAGAGAGAGAGGGAGAGAAATCCTTCTATTGCCCCACCTTACCATCAGGAGAACTTTAGCCACAGCATGGTTAAGTGGAGCTGTGCGCTGACCCAAGTGGTTTTCCTGAGATGAGGAAGTGCAGATGCCAGGCCAAAGAGTCCAAGGTGCCTAGAAGAGATGGCAGGTGGGAGTACTTGAATGGAGAGAACTTCACAGAGGAGAGCACCAAAGGCTCATAGCTTTCCCACTTCATCTTCCAGATTATCACTAATCACTTACATATAAATCAAACTGTCTACGGCCAGAGGAAGAACTATCTACAAAAGATTTGAGACAACAATAGCCAGAGATCACATCAGGCTGGAACAGTTGGTGACTCTATCAGGCAGGGTGGAAACTTTATAATTCATGATACAAGAGATAAAGAACATCCAGAAGAAAACTGGCTAAGGATTGGGGCAAAATTTGCTGTAGAACCAAATGGCTCTCATTTCACCTGACAAAGCTTTAATGCAAGTGTCAAATATTTAAGTTATTTACAAGTAGCTCAAATGTATCCCAAACTAGAGCTAAAGAGCATTTAGAGGAATGCAAACATAATTGGCATGCAGTAAGACAGGTTTACTATGCCTGTGAGCCAATTAAACAATTCCAGGCAAGCTAATATTGAGAAAACTATGGCCTACCCTGCCACAGAACACCAGAACTTACTCTTCCTGTGTAACCATAACTTTGGTCCTATTGAGAACCTCTCTTCCTTCCTGGCCCTTGGTAATTATTTTTTACTCCACTTTTGCTAGGTCAGCTGTTTTAACTTGCAAATACGCCTGAAGTTACACAGTCTTCATTTTTCCGTGTCTGGCTTATTTCACTTATATGATACACAGTAGGGTGACAAGGTTCAATAAGGATGCATTGCATACTTCAAAATACCTAGAAAATAGCATTTTAAATGTGTCAACAAAAGGGAACTATGAATTTTTGACATGATAGACTCACTAATTACATTAATTTGATCATTACATGATATGTTTTGAAACATCACCCTGTATCCCATAAATTTATGAAGTTATGATGTGTCACTTTAAATACAGCATAAAAGTGAAAGAGAAATATAACTCACAATGAACACAAAAATCAAACAAATGACATAGATAAGAGAACCAGTAGGAAAAGAAGTTAAGATAGTTTAGAAGATACATATTTTGAGAAAAATTTTAGATTTATATACACTTTTGAGGAATAACACAGAAATATATCAGCTCACCTCCATCCAGTTTGCTAAAACTGATAAAATTTCACAGATAGTATATTAAAATCAATGCAGTCAGAATACAGAGATTTCCAACATGATAGGTATTCATGTTGATCTGTCATAGCCATACATAATTCCCTCTACCCCAAACCCTCTACAAAGCTCGACAACTACAAATCTGTTCTCCATTTTTATGATTTTATTACTGAATTTCAAAAGTGGGATATACATGAAATTGTTTTAACCTTTTAGGTTTGGCTTTCTCACTCAGCACACATTTTCTAGAGTTTCCTCCACGTTACTGTGTATCTAAGCAGATTTTTTGTGGCTTGCTGGACTGTATTGTACGGGATGGATGTAAAGCAAGTTGTTTAATCATTCGCTCATTAAAGAACATCTGGATTGTTTTAATTTTTAGTCATTATAAAAAGATGCTATACATATTCATGTAAAGATTGATATGAGCATAAGCTTTGATTTCCCTGGAATAAGTGACAGAGTACAAAAGATGAGTGATACTGTACTTGCATATTTAGCCTTACTTTGGTAATATATGTCTGCAACACATAACAATTACATTTTTTTCCGAATATAAGAATTTATTTTAATATAACACACCTAAGAAAGTAATTGTAGCATACAGTCTACTCAGAGAAATGTAAAAGGTGACATCCACATTGAAGAAATAAAATATCAAAACACAAATTGACTTGTCAATAGTATTTACGACTTGATGATAAAGACACGTTACATGAGTTAGTGTGTGTATAAAATATACTATGTCAGTTTTACACAGCTGCTTAATGTTTTAGTTCTACTCTTCTATTTTTAAAAGCATTCATAGAAACTTGCTTTCTCAGCACTGGAGGTAGAATTTCATCTTGGGGAACCGGAGCATGGATGTAATGGATCTTAATCACTCTTGCTCTCCTTTTATGTCTGCATGTTTATTTTTTCTGTTTTATTCACAGTACTGGTAATTTGTGTTTTTGCTTTCTTTTATTTCTCTAGTTTTTCTAGAAATTTGTAAATCTTAGTGATCGATTTTCTTTGGGTTTATTTTATTCTTCATTTTTGCGATTCTCAGTGAGAGACTTCACACTTCCTGCTTTTATATAATCTCTTTCATTTTTCCCTCTCCCCCATTCCTTTCCTGTTCTAATATAAATTTTATTTTATTTCATGTACAGATCTATTTAGAAGTGTGTTCTTAGTATGTACAGTGTCAGGAGATTTTTTGATTATTTGTTATTATCTGTTACTGATTTTTACTTGATTCCATTGCCTTTGGAGAACACAGTGGGTATGATTTTAATTCTTCCCGGGTCTGAATCTAGGTTTATCTTATATATGTTCTCGGGACCCATGAAAAGAATGTGTTTGGCTACTTTATATGGCTGAAGTTGTAACCCCTGGGGTGTTTTTAGAGGTCAGTTTTATTGCTGAGCTTTTCTGTATCCTTGAAGTTACCCCAGCTAGCTATCCTATCAGTGGTTATAGAGACCCTGAAAACTTGAACTTTGATTGCAGAGTTCACTTTATCCTTTCAGTTCTATTGGGCTTACAATTCAGATTTTGCTGTGCATACACATTTTAGAGCACTCTGTCTTCTTGATGTTTTTAGTCATGAAACAGTCCCTCTCAGACTACAGTAATTCCCCTTTTTCTGAAATTTATGTGATGTTATTTAAATATAGTTTTTCCTGGGTTTTATTAGCATTGGGCTATAAATTTCCCATCCCTTTCTCTTCCAATCTGCTCATATCATTCTATCTGAAGTGTTTCTTGTAGACAGTAAATACTTGGGACATATTTTCTAAGCTATTCACCAATCCCTTTCTTTTAATTGATATGCTTATTTTCCATTATTCTTATAATAAAATTTCATAAGCTTAATGGCTTCAAAACAATGATACAGATTTATTATTTTCACAGTTCTGGAGTTCAGCTGTTCAAACAGGGTCTCACTAGGCTAAAGTCAAGAAGTTGGAAGGAATTTTCTGTTCCTCGCCATCCTGCTTCAAGAAGCTTCCTGCTTTCGGCATGAGGCCTCATTCTCCAGGTCGCAGAGCCAGCAACCGCACCCCAGTCCTTCATATGCTGACCTCTCTCTGCTTCTCCGAGTTCTGTTTTCCTGTTTTAAACAACACTGAGATGTATAGTGGCCCATCTGGATAATCCAGGACAAGCTCCCTATGTTACCCTCAGTTAACTACCAACTTGACTACACTTACCTCATTTCCCCTTTTGTTCTATAATGTATTTAGAAATTCTAGGTTGGGGGTATAGCTCAGTGGCATAAGCGCTTGCCTGGCAAGCGCAAGGTCCTGAGTTCGATCCCCGGTACCGGAAGAAAATAGAAAGAAGTTCTAGGTTTTAGGATGTGGACATCTTAACAAAAGGGATACTTATTCTGCCTAACGTGGTCTGTTGAAACCATTTATGCACAATGTAATTATTCATGTGGTAAGGTTAAGGCTGACTTTAAAATTTTTGTACTCTGTTCATTATTTTGTGATTTTTTTATAGTTGACATATAATAATTGTATTTTATTATGAGCTACACGGCAATATTTTCATACATACATGCAGCATGTAAAAGTTGTCACTTCCATCTTCTTAAATATTTTCTCTGTTCTCTTGCAGGTTATTTAAATTGTGTTTAAGGATTAATTTGATTTACATAAAGTGTTTTGAATACAGCTCTCTATTGAGCTTTTTTGTCAATTTCTGTAGGTTTTATACTGTTTATACATGATATTATAATCTAATGATTTTTACCATTTTACCTCTGTGAATGAAGTATCCAACCTTTACTCCCCTCTACCCTTTCCCATTTATAAGCTTCTTAAATATTTTCTTTATAGACATAATTTTTACTTCAACCATCAAACGTAACTTAGAAAACTTAGAAGAGAAAAAACGAAGCCCATTATATTTACTGAACATTTTGTAGATCTCATTCTTTTCTTCTGATGTTCCAGAATTACTTTTTAAAACACTTTTCTTATTAAGCTACCATTAGCATACCTCACAAATCTAGAGAAAACATTCCTCAAATTTATCTGGAACCAGAAGAGACCCAGAATAGCAAAAGCAATCCTGGGCAACAAGCACAAGTCAGGTGGAATCACAATCCCTGACCTGAAATTATACTACAAAGCTACTGTAATAAAATCAACCCGGTACTGGCTAAAAAACAGACCTGAGGATAAATAGAACAGACTGGAAGATGCACCCACAACCTCAAACACACTCAGCCACCTAATATTCCACAAAGGGGCTAATCAACCTCACTGGAAAAAAAGAAGGCCTCTTCAATAAATGGAGCTGGAAAAATTTGCTCGCCTCTTGCCAAAGACTGAAAATGGACCCAAGTCTATCACCATGCACCAAACTCAAGTCAAAATGGATCACAGATTTCAATATTAAAACAGAAACCCTAAATCTATTGGAAGAGAAGGTAGGTAAAAATTTTGAAGATATAGGAGTAGGCAGAGAGTTCATAAACAAAAATCAAACTGCAAGGGAAACACTTCAAAGAATCAATAACTGGGACCTCATCTTACTGAAAAGTTTTTGCACATCTAAAGAAATCACCAGCAGAGTAAAAAGAAACCCACAAATTGGGAAAAAGTCCTAACTGGCTGTCCCTCAGACAAAGATCTTCTATTTAGAATATACAAAGAATTAAAAAGCATGAACCTGTCCAAATTCAAAGAGCCAATTCTGAAATGGGCGTCTGAGATGAATACACACTTCTCAGATAAAGAAATACAAATGGCAAATAAGTATATGAGAAAATGTTCTACATCTTTAGTCATTCAAGAAATGCAGATAAAAACAACACTGAGATTTCATCTCACCCCAGTAAGATTGGCCAGCATTAAGAAATCACCAAATAACAAATGCTGGCGAGGCTGTGGAGAAATAGGAACTCTTCTCCACTGCTGGTGGGATTGCAGACTGGTGAAACCACTGTGGAGATCGGTTTGGAGATTCCTCAACAAACTAGGTCTAGAAGTCCCATTCAACCCAGCTATTCCCCTTCTGGGTATTTTCCCAGAAGATCTGAAAACATCATATCACCATGATATATGTGCACCCGTGTTTATAGCAATGCAATTTATAATAGGTAAATCATGAAAGCAACCCAAATGTCCATCCACAGAGGACTGGATAAAAAATCTGTGGTACTTTTACATAATATAATATTACTCAGCTATAAAGAAAGACAAACGAGGTTTTTATAGACAAATGGTCATAATTAGAGACCATACTCATAAGTGAAATAAATCAGATGTACATGTGCAAACAGCATATTGTATCATTAGTGTAAGAACCTGAAAGTGGGAATATAAATTAAGAGGTGTGAAAAGAAACTGCTCAAAAGTAAAGAGCAAGGGCTAGGGATATAGCTCAGTGGAATAAGCGCTTGCCTAGCAAGCGCAGGGTCCTGAGTTCGATCCCCAGTACCACAAAAAAAAAAAAAAGTAAAGAGCAACTGGGATGAAGGGAAGGAGAAGAGGAAGAAAGGGATAGCTACGTACGTACGTATGTATGTATGTATGTATGTATGTATATGCAGGATGACTAACATGGTTGCACTATTATCTCACGATGCTTTATTGTAAGGAACAATCAATGTTAGTTGTTTCATCAATCTTATATGTCTACATGCGTTACCCTGAACATACACTTAGAAGTTATGAATATGTAATACAACAACCATTGTTAATTCCCTGTTACCTTATCTGTAATTCAATTTGGGTAATGTTCTTGTGCTACTTTGCGTCTGTTTGCTAATGTTTTCATTCTTTTATTACTTTTAAAATAAATAAATAATAAAACAGTTTTCTTTTTTGTTCAGAAAACGTCAATTGATGGAGACTGGCATTTCTTTTCTTTCAGAACGAGAAAAATACTGAACCTCATGGTGGGGATGGGGCTTCCGTTTGCCTGTTGGGATGCTCCCTTGCACACTCCCATGTGTGGGAGTTGTGGAGGTGTGGCCTTGGGTCTGTACCTGGAACCTCAGTATTTTGCCTCTAGCTTCCGCGGCTCTGCTTCTCAGCTGCCTTGATCAAACCGTCTTTGCTCCACCATGCGCTCCCACCATGATGTTTCTACCTTGGAACAAGTGGACCTTGTACTAAACCAGGAACTAACAGACGCTGTGAAAAGGAAAGAAACTGCTCAGAAAGGAAAGAATAACTGAGATGGGGGAAAGGAGAAAGGAAGGAAAGAATATATATATAATTTCTATTTGTTCATTGAAGGGAATAGTAACTGTTTATACCATTTGATCAAATTTCCATGCCTATATCTGGCAATCTGTGCAACTACATTGAAGATAACAATATGCAATATAATCAACAAATCTTAAAACTATGGACCAAGATTCACTATGACTCAATTCTAGTTTTTCCATTTAAAACTGTAAAAATGGGCTTTATACTTCAACCACTCTAGTTCAAATGGTTATCTATGGTGATCAGTTATTTCTTAGCATCATGGTTAAGATGACAAGAGATTAATTATAAAGGCAACTAAAGGTCCTTGGGGAATTAGGGGCATCCTGTCATGCTTAGGGCCTTCCGGATCTACATACAGTGTGATAAAGATAGCACAGGGAACCGTTCTAGGGCAGCAGTTTTTATCTTGTATGAAAATCTATGGTCTGAAATAGATGGCAGAAAGTTAGTTGAGATAATGTGCTTTTCTACTCCCTATAAATAAACTGAATATGCTGCCTAAAAGTAAGGCAGGGCAGCAAAACTCTGCTTATCCATTGTCGGATGAGTAACTATCAGATGGGCAGTGGGACAGTTATACACACTATATCTCCTTAACTGGTGCTCCGTACCCCAGCATCACACTTACAAGGTAGGCTGAGTATTTAGTTAAGCAACTGAGAACTCTTGTGGATGTCTTCTGAGATCCAGTGAATAGAAATGCACTAAAAAAATATTTTAGTTCAGTTTGTAACATTACATTAACCAATTTCAAGCTCAACCCAGGGATGACAGTTTATCATTTTGACAATAATTCTTCTGCTTGACACCTGGACGTAATCGCTTTTCCTTTCATTGAATAGAGAGAAAAATAAATTTTCTTTAAAGTCCTTGTAGTCCACAAATTCTGGGCCTTGATGGCAATTATAGAGTGTAATATATATATATATATATATATATATATATATATATATATATATGAAGCAGGATTCAAACTCAGGATTTTGCACCTGCCAGGCAAGCGCCTTGCCATTGAGCTATATCCCTAGTACCCAAAATAGTTTATATTAATTTAATTTCATAACCATCTATCAGATTCTATTGTGCCTGGTACATGTGTTTATTATTTGAGTTAAGCATATCTAAGAGAGACAGAAAGAAAGAGACTTTAATTTCTTCTCCAACATAAAAATGAGAATACTCCACTAATGTAAAAAAATTGATACGGATGTTTTGCTTTTAAAAATCCCAATCTATTTACAATACATGTACATTTACAATGGGTTATGTAATTGATTTCTATAAATGTATTAGTTTCATTGTGTTCTAACACTGTCCTTCAAGTTCTAACATGATGCATACCTTCTTACAAGATCTTTCATATTAACCTTTTAGTTTCATCCATCTCTTCCTAAACATACTTTACCCAAATGTTATGACCATTACTTTTTTAGCTGATGCCAACTAAAATAATGTCTAAAAAATAGCCATCTGAACATCAGTCACTAAATTTCGTATCTTCTCCTTTTTAGTGATATTCTGGTGTGTAAGAGGTACCAAATTGGGGGGATTATTTTCCCCTTTCCTATGCAAGTCATACTTCAGTTGATTATCCACCTGAAACCACTGCAAAATAAATGTATATTTTTGACTATGTTATGTGTAAGAATGAGTCTGACTAATTTTATCATTTAAATTGTAATCTATTGCTTGGAAAACAGCATAGCAGTCCTAGGGCTCCTTTCTATACAAGGTTTGCTTTCAGGAATGGCTCTTGGTTTGGTTTCTAAAAATTCCTCTCACTGATAAGGTGACTGCACCTAAAGCGTTGGAACACACAGTGTAATTCAGGGTGGACATCTGCTGGGGGCAGGGAGTTTGCCAGTTGCTAAGCACGAGTATCTGCGTGCTGAGCAGCAAACGGCCCTCCCTGGCAGAGATGCCTCAAACGTGGGCTGCATGTCCACTGCTAATGGGAGAGAGTGATCTTTGTGACCATTCCCAGCAGAAGTCCAGAAGATGAATGTGGGCCTGCATTGTTTCCTTGCCCAGCTGTGCATGTTTGCTGTGCTGATGTGATAAACCTTAGACATGAGTGTGTTATGACTCTCAGCTGCTTCTCATGAGTCCTAGCGAACCACTGAGCAGGTCAGTGGCTTAAGGACTCCCCAAAGCATATGTTAATTAGCATTCAGTAAAACAGTAGAATTTACCTTTTCCAATCCAATCAGTAAATTTTCCTCTTTTCCAGTGTCACATGAATTACTCCTTGTTCAAAAACTTGTCATTACTCTCTATGGAGCTTAAGATTCCAATTTCTCTCAAACATCAATTACTTACTCAAATCTCAGCTCACTCGTTTTCTTGCTCACAAATTTCTGCCGTGTTGTTACCCAGGAAGGTCATGAGTTGGCCCTCACCTCTAGTCTAGCACCAGCACAAGTCCACTGCTCTGCTCAACGCCCGTGGTACCCAAACCTGAGCACAGCTTTAAAAGGAGGGGCCTGGGTATCTCAGTTAACCTGCAAATCTTGATGGCTTCATTTCTCATAATTACTATGAGCCACAGGATACCTCAAACCAAGTTTAAGCTGGCAATCCCTTTACAACCGTCTGCAGTTGGCATGATGCCTGTTGAAATGCCCTCTTGCACAGTGCTGACTGCAAATATGGAACATCTGGCTAGCCATGGCATAAAGCCTACATAATGTAGGGACAGGTGGTCTCCACAAGTGCTCAGGAGCCCTAACTATCCGACATAAATGTTTCTGAGTTTCTTTTAGACCTTTCTGGAGCAGGTACCACTCCAGATACCATACACCTATTCTCATACAGAAAGCCAATGAGAAAGTGGTAGATGATAGGTTGTTGATACAAAGGTCTCCATAGACCAGTCCCTGGAAAAGATGATATACTGAGAAAAATTCATAAGATTGGTCTAAATCATCATGGTTTGTCCCCAGTGACTGGACAAAGGGGCTGAGCATGTTGCTTTTGAACAAAGCAGGAATTGTGCTCATAGTGAAGCTGGGCTGACTGTGGAGTGAGCCAATGGTTTAGACACTATGTAGGCTAGGGATATAGCTCAGTGGAATAAGCGCTTGCCTAGCAAGCGCAGGGTCCTGAGTTCGATCCCCAGTACCACAAAAAAAAAAAAAAAAACCCTATGTAGTGTATCAAAATCATTTTGAGGGCTCATTAAAACATAGTCTTTTGGGGAGCCTGACAGCCACAGATTCTGCTTCAGTAAGTCTGGTGGGATGTATGGATCTGCATTTCTAACAATGCTCCTGGTCCGTTAGCTTTAGGGTCCGTTCTTTGAGAAGCATGGAAAAGACCAACATCAGCCTTTACCCGGCAAGTCTATAGGCTTTAGGCAAAGTCAAGTTATTCCTAGCTCATTTACAGGCCTAGGGGAGGGTCTGTCTTGCTCTTATTTACACATGTAGATAGAGTAGATTGGGCTCACCTCCAGTTCTAGGCAAGGGTTAGGTCTGGCCGCCCAGCCGAAGTTGGATCATGCACTATATTAACACCAACCATCATAGCTTTAAAAAATATTGTGGTGTGCTTCACCATGGCAATTATATAGAAAAATAAACTATAAAATGACATTTTATGCATGCAGGAAGATTCATTTCTTTAATCTAAAATATCAGCCAGTTCAGATCATTATAAATAACAAAAATTCTTGCAAGACATTTAAATACAATATAATATTATATATTTGCCAGACTTGTGAATATGTATAGTAGGAATCATAATAATACTTTGTATTGTCTAAAAACATTGTATATTGGGAAATACAACATTACAACCACAGGTAGGGAGGATAAAAATCAGTCCAGTTAACATTTTATTCAGCAAAGTTTAGGAAAATACAGAGATTATATCCAAGTGCCTACTGATTACATGCAAATGAATTATTTGTATAAAGTACATGGATATGTTTTCTAAGACAACAGGAACACGTAGAAGTGATGGATAAGAAGTGTCTGTTCGTGTTATATGCTATTAAATATGTCTTGGTCATCTATTCTGCATTGAATGTATGATAATGTCTTGTTATGTGTATATTGACAAAACACAAAAGCAGTGAGCTTACCTACATGAAGTCCTTAAACAAGCAACAAAGGCGTATAGACATAGACATTCCAATGGTCATAGACCCATGCACTGTAATAAATAGCATGCTTAGGAGCTGTTGTCAGCGGGAAACCATCCACAGAACAAAGCTGTTCTGCCTGTGTCAGGGTAAGTTATTTAGCATTAAAGGGAAAGGAGGAAATTCCAAAACAGGGCAAGAGACAGAGAAAGAAAATACAAAAATATGTAAGAAGACACCACTTTCTCTGATAATAAGGGCAAACTCTGGCTGACTCAAGAGTGGCAAATATAGGTAACTGAGAGCATGTTTTAGAACAACCAAGGTGAGTAAATAAACCTCTTACAATAATGAATTCAAATAAGCACTTTGTACAGAATAGATTTCTAAGGTTAAGTTTCCAAGATTAATGAGCCACGTATGGAATATAAAAATAAGTTGTATGTAAAACAGAAGACGCATCGCTGTGCCATAAGAGATTATCCTATAAACACACATCGCATTTTACATGCGAGAAGAGCCAAAAAGGCCCATCTGTGATCCAGATATTATTTAACCATCTAACAGGAACTGAAGCTCTGTCTGATCCCTACACTTAGATAAACACTTACGACCCCTGTGTAACTAACTGCTCTTTTGTTGTGGACACATTTGTCCTCCTTTTTAGAGACCCTGTATTTTTGTTAATTTTTACCAGCACTTCCTACGCGTTACTTGTGCTCTTTACTTACAAATATGGGCTAATATAATAGACTTTAGTTTTAATCTTATTGTTTCAAAGAGGAATTCCTTAGGGAAAGTGACCTTATAAATCTCTGGGCTGTATGAGTTGAAGTTGTAGCAAGTATTTAATGTTTCTGGAAAGCTTTAAAGCAATAACTTCTATTGTAGTAAAATATGCCTGAGATATAATTAATCATTTTAACCATCTTAAGTGACAGCTCAGTGGGGCCAAATATATTCATATCATTGCGTAGCCACCATCACTGTCTCCAGAACATTTTCATCATGCCACAGTGCAAACCCCATACTCACTAAGCAGTCACTCATGATTTTCTACTTTCTCCAGTTGCTAGAAACCATTGTTCTACTTTATGTGTCTTTGATTAGACTACTCTAAGTGCTACGTGTGCAATCATATAACATTAGCCTTGTGTAACTAGCTTATTTCACTTAGCATAATGTTCTCAAGGTTTTATCATGTTGTAGCGTATATCAGAATTTAATTCCTTTTGAAGGCTGAGTAAGTCCCTTGTAGGCACACTTTATCCATTCTTCTGACAACACACATTTGAGTTGCTTCATCATTTTGGCTACTGTGAATATTTCTGCTACTAATGTGGATATATACATAATCTGTTCATGTTCCTCCTTTCAAATTTTGGAGTATACAATGGTACCTCTGTTCAAGAATTTAGTTCTATGACTTGTTTGCAGCCAGAACCATGGAAAGAATTAAGTTTGTGAACTGAGGTATCGCTAGATACCCACAAATGTATTTGCTGCATCTTATGTTAATTTTAATGAATTTTTGAGGGAAGGACTATTTTTTCCCACAGCAGCTACAGCATTTCACATTCCCACCAGCAGTACAAGGGTTTCAATTTCTCAACTTCAACACCTGCACTTATAATTTTCGTTGTTTTCACAGTAGCCGTGATGAGTCAGAACTGGTACCCAATTACATTTTTGACTTGCATTTCCCTAAAGAGGAGTGATATTGAATATGTTTTCACATACTTATTGCCCATTTATGCATGTTCTTCAGAGAAATAGCTATTTTAGTCATTTGCTCATTTTTAATTGGGTTGTTTAGAATTTTCACCTTTAGGAATTTGCTATAAGTTACAATACGAATTCCCTATCTGACATGTGATTTGTAAATATTTCCCATTATTTATATAACCTTTTTACTCTGGTGAGCATGTCCTTTCATAACTACACATTATGAAATCTAATTTGATTCTTTTTAAAAGGAATTCATGGCTTGTGCTTTTGGCGTCATATGCGAGATGTCAGTTGCAGAATCCAAGGCCGTGCTCTCTCTCCGCATGATTTTTCCAGCTGTGTTAGTTTTTCGGCCGAGGCACATAGGGCCTTGACTCATTTTGAGTCAAGCTTTATACATTTCATTATTTTGCCTGCGGGATCCCGTTTTCCCAGAACCTTTGTTAAATAGCCTGTTCCTTCCTCCGTGAATGGACTTGACACTCCAGTCAAAAGCTACTGGACCACAAATGCAGGAGGTTTTGTGGACTTTGTGCTCCATCCCACTGACCTGTAATTTTGCCTTCAGACCAGTACTATACTTGTGACGGTTGCAGCTTTCCAGTACATTTTGAAATCAGGAAGCAGTATTCCTCTACTTCATCCTCCTTGAAAACGGTTTTGGAAAATAATTCCTGATAAGGAAAACTGCCACCAAATTGTTGTTTTATTTTTATACACCTTAGTTTGGTCCCCGTTCCTACATTGCTGTCTTTCTTTTTGCTTAGTAAATTATATACAATACTATAAACCTTAGGGGGCTATTTAGGTTCTTCTCCGTGGTTGCCATGGAGATTACATTTAACATCTTAATATTATAATACTCTTACTTCAATTTATACCAGTTTATTTCAACTACAAACAAAAAGTTCTGTTCTTATGTAACCTATCCCATCTCACTTCAGTTACTGCCATGACAGAATTATACCTTTATGAATTATATGCTCAAAAACATAGACCAATAGTTTTAAATCATTTAACTCTTAAATCACACAGAGAACAGAAAGTGAAATAACAAGTTAAAATAATACAGCATTACTAGTTTAACCTAATATATAACTGGGGATAAATCTCTGAGAATAATTTATAAACCTTTTCTTTAGAGAGCATGATAGGAATATTTACTTTAGCAATTAAACCTGGGATATTGAGTAAAAGTTATTTATATATTTAATACTTGCTTCATTTAGAACCATGTAATTAATAGAAATAAAGCTTTTTGAAGAAAATTTCCTCAGAACATAATTCCATGTGAATAGTACCTGTGTCAAATCATTCTTTTAAATTACATTAAAAATAAAGTACATTGATACATGTTACTTTTAAGTCTCTTCTTTACGACTAATATTTATGTGTATATATCATTTTTTCTTTATTCATTCATCTGTTGAAAGGCATTAGGACTGATCACCTAGCCATAAGGATAGTGAAATTCTGTCACTTGTAGCAAAATGGATGGAACTGGAGGATACTGGGCTAAACAGAATAAGCCAGATGCAGAAAATCATGGACCATGTGTTTTCTCTCATATGTGAAAATTAAACAAATAAAAAAGTCTACCTGAAAGTAGAATAGTGATTACTAGGGACTGGAAACAGCCCCAGCAGGGTGGGTGAGGGTGGAAGAAGGGAGGTTGGAGCTGCTCAGCTCACGTCGTGGGTGTGTTGTCTGTATGAGGTCTGATCAACAACTACGGTGAGAGTTTAAACTTAAAACTTGTATTATAGGAAATAACACATTGCCATTCATCCCACTCAAAATGCCCTCACTTCAAACACGCTTATCCCGTGGTTCCCGCCACCTCCTGAAGCAATCTAGAAGTTCTTCACTGTACGTGTCTTCAGTTGCACTCTCGTGTCTGCTTTTATGTCCTGAATTGAATCAAAGATTTTATCTTTGGGGGACACTTTTTACTCTGAGAAAGACAGAAATAGCACACAATGCCAGACCCTGTGAATAAGCTGGGTAAAGAGTACGCAGTGTTCCCCTGAGCTGACCTTTCCACTGGATGACATCAGGCAGCAGCGTTCATCCTTGTTTTGGTCACGCCTCATAAACATACTCACTCACGAGAGAGGACTTTCCCAACTGCTTCCCAAACTGGCAAGAAGGATGCGATAAGTGTTCGAAGCAATAGGCATTATTTTGAAGGGGATTTATGGCAGTGCAACTTTTTTATTTTAATGATATTCTTAATTTAAACTTTCTTTGTATATTTTGGGTCACCCAATATACAATTAATGCATTCATCAAAATAAATAGATAAAATAAATAAATAAATATATCTTTTCAGTAGTTTCTGTTTTGATTTTGACAATTTTGTTACACAGAAACTATTACCTTTACACTCAAAGACGATATTGCTGAACTTCTAACACTGTGTCCCACACCACAAAGCTGTGCTGAGGACAGAATACCTTTCCTTGCTTCCGTCCACTGTAGACATTGAACAGGAAAGAACTTGCAGTCCTTGAAAAGTTGCTGAGATCAATGGGCAAAGCAACAGTTCCCTGAGACAAAATCCAGTTTGCAAGCCCAAGAAACTTCCCATTCCAACTGGATGGACAATATTCATACACATGGATAAATGACATGTATTATGAACCAAAACCTTCTGTGTGCTTGCCCTCTTTACACACATGAAATGGATGTCCAGAATGCAGCTATCCTGTTACTGCTCCACCATGACATATCAAGCCTGGGACAACCATGTTACCTGTGATTTGCTGATGTTAGAGAACAAGGAACTGCCTGCCCTAATACAGAAGACTACATTTCACTGCATTCCTGGATTTCAGCTGCAGCAGCATCTGCATGGGCTTTTAGGTAGGTTCTATCTAAGCAGATTTTAGTGTATTTGCGAGAGAAGCTGAGGGTGTATGGATACCTGGGTGGTTAGAAGAGTAAACTGACAAAATAAGTTTCCATAGTTACTCATTCTCCCTAATAAACTTCATGGTAGAATCCCCAGAGTTTTTCCTAGGAATAGAAGCTCCTGGCCACATGCTGTATTTCCCAGCCTACTTTGTAGACAGTAGGCAGGCAACTACACTCTCACCATCGGTGCTACAGGAACTAATGCAGTAAACTTTCTAATCACCTCCAGTAAAGAGGAAATCCCTTACATCTCATTTCCTCCACTTCCCCTTTCCTAGGACTAGAGTAAAAATATGCTGATGCGCTGTGTTTGTCTGGGAGAGCAAGGGGCTGCACACAGTAGAGTGATTGATTTTTATCTTTAGATTCCAGAAGTAATGCTTAAGCCCTGCAAAATGTTCTTGATTCTGTGATATATGTCTTCAATATGTTTTGAGATCTTAAGAGCAATTTATAGGAAGATACATTGAATAAAAGTCACTAGAAAAACACTGAAACACACATCATGTAAAGCTAGGGGTCAGGAAGATACCTTGCTCTAAATGGATGTTTTTCCTACTGCTGAATCAAGCAGTGCTTTTCCACCCACTGCTAGTTTTAATTATTTGTACTTGTTAGAAGAATAATTCATTTCCATGTTTTCCTTCATTTTATTTCAAAGTATAGTACAATAAAACAAGGACATTTCTGTGAAACTTCTGGTTAAAATGTGATTACATACTGTGTCATTTGTAGAGAGTTTTTAAGAAAAATTCTTAGTTTATTGCCTCATAGAGAATTGAGTTCTAATTTTTATTTCAAGTTCTCCTTACATGAGTCTAACTGGAAAAACAGATTAGGAAATGGAAATCCATATCCAGGAATGAGAAAATATTATTTTTCTAGGGAAAATATAAACAGAATTACTTTTACGGCTGAATTAAAATGCTGAAGCCAAACAATTTCTACAGAAAGTATTCAGAGCATACTAAAGTCAATAGTTTCAAATACGCTTGCAATCTGAGAAAAAAGAACAGCTATGTTAATGGCACACAGCAGAGGTTATAATTCAGACTGAGCATGTGCCAGTTGTTAAACATAGTGAGCACGTGCCAGTACCCTGACAGCTCTCTTCCTTCCTATAGCTCAGTCCTATCCGCTGAGGGAGAAATGCATAGAGACAATGCTGTAGAATGGTGAAAAACAGGCACACGATCCAATGCTTGTTCTCTGACATTAAGCAACTGTTATAAATTCCCGGCACACTAGTTTTCCATTTTATCAAATCTGCACAACACTAACAACTACATCAAAGGTGCTGTAACTTAAATGTCAGTGCATACACAGTACTTGGGACAGTGCCTGATAAACCCGCAGTAGTGAAACGTGAAGGTTGTATGCCTAAGGTATGTGTCTTAGTCTCCTGACACCCACAACTTGAAAGAAGAAAAGTTTCTTTGGTTTGTAGTTTTATCCGTGCTTGGCTGGCTCCAAGGCAGAAACAACCTGGCAGAGGGAGAACCTCCCTCCTCCAACCCCATGTTAACCACAAACCAGAAGGAAAAAGGCGCATCCAGAGACTAGAACACACTTTTCTGGGGTCTGTTCCCTGCTTCCAACCAGAATTCACCTCCTAACAACACACGGACTAGTAGCAATACACAAATTCACAGAGAAGTACAGCACCCCCGTGACCCAATCACTTTCCGCACACCTGAGACTTTGGAGGACACTTTAAAACTAATCTGGAACAGTAGGGGAGAAACACATAAGAATGAACGAAGATAGATTTCTTGTTATGGGTTGAGTTATGGCCCCCAAATTCATGTATGAAAATCCTAATCCTCAGTGCCTCCGAATGTGAAATCTTAGGGAACAGAATCCCTGCAGATATAATTAATTAAATTAAGGTTGTACTGGAGTAGGATGGCCCCCAATCTAATAGGATTGGTGCCATCTCCCAAAGGGGGACCTGGACACAGATGTACGTGAGGAAATGTTACATGAAGGTGAAGGAAGAGATAGGGTGATATGCAGCAAGTCCAGGTTGGCCAAAGGTCATCAGTGTTTCATAGAAAATAACAGAAACGCACAGGACAGACCCTCTCCTATAGCCCTCAAGTGGAAACAGCTCCGCCTACACTTTGTGTGCCAACGAATCCCTTTGTTGAAGCCAGCTGCTGGTGGTGCCTTGTGACTGTCCTAGCAAACTAACACACTGACCGAGCACTGGGTCACGTGCCTATTTCTCGCCATCCTGCAGCACTGTATCTAGGCATCTCAGCCTCAACCAAGAGCACTCAGCTGTAGGCACATGGCAATATCTGAACCTGACTCAAAATGAGCACTAAAAATTTGGATTTCAGGAAGATACAGAGGGCGAGAGCCTAAATTTTATTTTTAGGTACTACTGGTTTCACTACATGTCTTGTATTTTCCTCGTATTTGGAGTGATTGCTTTTCCTCTTGTTATTGCTCATAAAATCACTGGGAATTATGCTTTACCAACTAAGCTTGGCAATATGATTTTTCTTTATAAAATATTTACTTTACCACCCTTGATTAAAAAGTATAAAGAGTGGCTATTTTATTCAGTACATAACTTTAAAACAAAAAAAATTAATGAAGCATTATTACTCTAGCCTTTATCAAACAACAATTCATAATAATTTTACTCAAGTAATACATTGTTTCTTTCAAGATTTCTAAAATTGAAACTAAACTATTGAAAGTTTACTAAGAAATGTATAAACTGTTTAAATAATTTGTTAATATAGTGGCTTGTTGAATTCAAGTATACTCAATGCTATATAAAGAATATCAGAATTTTTTCCTGAAAACCTCTGTAAACAGTGCATATATTTTCTTTCAATCTCTTTAAAAATCAGCATGTCATAGGCATTTATAAGCTTCCTAATATAAAACACAGCAATAAAAGTATATACTGTATTTTGAAAAGTTTTTGTATGCTGGACATTCTGCATATATTAGGTTTTTATCTATAAAACAATCCTTAGACTGTCACCCTAACCTCATTTTACAGATAAGGAAAACCAAATTCAGAAAGGTTAATCGCTGACATTTGCAGAGTTTGTGAGTACAAAATGTTGATTTAAACCCAGACTGACCTTATTTCAAGGTGCATGCTATTTTTATTACCCCATGCTTCATTCATTCCAAAGTCCATCTGACTGTCACATTCTCCCATTATTACCCCACTTGAGTCCTTAAAGGACTAATTTCTGATTACACTCATGCTCTGCTCATTTTATTCATTTGTTCAATAGATATATATTAAATACTCTCTTTACCCAAAGATTGAGGCTAGAAAGTGGCAGATCATAGTCTTTAGGGAGAGAGAGCATTTCTGGTGAGGTGTTGGACTATCTCTAAGGAAGGCACCACCTGTGAATGCAATTGCCTGAAGAGAACTGACTGTACATGCCAGAATGACCTCAGAGAACTGGCAGCAGGTATTTGCTGGGCAGAGGAATGAATTGAGAATAATGCTCACAGCTACAAATAAGTAAAAACCCATCTGGCAAAGGTAGAAAGGAAGGAGATATCTCTGGAGTGAAAAGGTTGGCTTTGGAACCTCCGCTCTGTCCTCTGTGAGCTGTGCCAACTTCTAAAATTAGCTGAACCTTTCTATGTTTGTCTCCTCAGCTGTAAAATAGAAGAATAATAATTCCAAATTTCTTGTAACAATCAGAAGGAAAACGTACTGAAATGTTTGGATATTTGCATGCCCATCTAAAATTCATGGCAAAACCCTATAACCATTCTGATCTTTGAGAGCTATGACTTCACCCATCCCTAAATATCCTCAGGATACACCTGCCACTGCCTGATTAAAATTTCTGGTAGGGGTTATTGTAGAAGAGAAAATTTAATGAGCTGTATACAATGCAACTGAGAAAACTGCCAGAATGTAACACAGAAAGAGATGAACAAATGGAATACAACTTTAAGAAATGAAGAATAAAAATAAAAGGGTTGGTGTTCTCTATGCTTCAGAATAAGAAAAACAAAGGCAATATAAAAGTAAATACAGCCGAGAATGCCACAGTCCTGGAGAAAGGTACAAATCCTCAGATTGAAGAAGTACGTCAAGTTAGGAGAGGGAGGACATACTTCCTTCCAGCACGTGTCCTCTTTCCCTTAACTCACATTCTCCCTGGTGCATCCATCAGGGTTCCCTAGGAAAACAGAAGCAGTACGATACATACAGATATGCAAGGAGATATTTACTATGGGAACTGGTTCCTGCGATCATGAAGGACAGGAAGTCCCAGTGACATCATGGTGACATCAGTGTGCCCCAGACCCAGGAAGCCAGTGACGGAGTCCCAGTCTAAATTTGGAGAGACAAATGGGGCCACTGATGTATTGCCAGGCTGAGGCTGAGGGTCTCAGAACCAGGGTGCGGAAGAGGAGATGAGAGTCACTAGTGTAAGCCCAAGGTCCAATGACCCACGAACCGGGCAGGAGTGCTGTTGTTCAAGGACATGAGAAGATGGGCTTTTCCGCTGAAGAAGAGAGCTCATGAGAAAATCGTTCCAAGGACAGGAGAAAGCCCATCCACACTGGGGAGGGCAATATTTTCACTCAATTCAAGTTCTAGTCTCTTTTAGAAACACCCTCGTGACACACCTAGAAATAATGTGTTGCCAGCTGCCCAAATATCACCTACCCCAGCCAAGCAATCACATAAAATGAACCATCACAAAGGGAAGGGCTTCTCTGAGAGGTAAACACGTGTAAAGCAACTGGACAGGGTCAGTTTAGCTCCCTCCCCTTCTCCATTGAAGCTAACTTGTACAGGGGCATACAAGGCTGGTCACTCAATGCCTGGAATAAAATGAAAGGGTCTGTGTGATTCTAAAGAGGGTACTGGGGAAATGGGAACCTGTACCCCACTGGGTGGCATGCAAATTACTACTGCTGCTTTGGAGGGTAATTTGGTAAATTTATCCTGAAGTAGGAAGTGCAAATTATCTACCTATGCATCAGCCATTCCACTTTTGGAATTAGATATAAACACACTGGATTCTTTTACTAGTGAACTGAAACAATATATAAAGGACATTGATCATAACACTTGGGAAAGTAACCTGATATCTATTAATAGGTATACTGTGTACTCCAAAAGTAAAATACTGTACTACATGAATATTCAGAACACAGTGATTGGCATCAAGATGGATACAATTTACAAATAAAATACTGAGTGAAAAATGCATTAATACCATTAAACAAATGTTGCAAAACAAATATACACATAGAAAGTTATGTATGTTGTACAGATATGTATGTGCATAATAAAAGGAAATAATGTGGATTGGAAAAGCATCTCCTTCATGACTGTGACTGTGACCCTGTGTTATGGTTGATACATTGTGTCAACTTGGGGAATCTAGAGGTTTGGCTGAGTGACTCAGGAGGAAGCTGGGGTGCTTACTTTGTAAACATCCTGAGCCTGTGGAAGAGGAGGACATGGAGATTGTGTGAGAGGTTCATGACCCCTGGGTGGGGGGTAGGTTGTTTCCAATGTAGGGAAGAAAAGGAGGCTGCTTGCAGCCATTCCTCCCCTTTGTTCTGGTGGTTTTTTGCTGTGCTCTGCTGCCCTGAACAGTTTTCCCTGTGCCTTGAACTGCTCTGCCTCTGAACCAGCCATGTATGGGCTGAAACCTCCACAAACTGTAAGCTAAATAAACCTTTCCTCTCTTCATTTTGGGTGTTGGGTATTTTGTCTCAGCAACAAGAAAAAAGTAACCAAGACACCCTGTCTGTGGAAGGAGAACAAATGGTCAAATACGTAACAGGCAATCTTTCATTCCCTCGACTAAATGCATTTCCCACTTTATACATAGAGGAAAAACCCTTCTGATCCAACTCTCACTCCCATATACTAGATGAGAGCATCCACGCTTTGAAACTGCCCTGTTCTCCTTTCTGCCCCCTTCCCCACATCTCTCCTAGGAGAAAAACCTTTCACTTGAGGGTAAATGATGCAATGAACACTTCAACTTCCTTTCTGTGTTCTGCTTTCTGAACAATCTGCACCCAGTGTGATGTGCGCATGACAAACTTCTGAGGCGGTTTGTCTATGGGAGATGGGGTGAATTGCACAGGTGGGTGCTGAGGCGTTGGGGAAATCTTCTGGCTGTGATCCCGCTCAGCTCTGCTACCACCCCTTATAGTCTGATGCCCATCTGTCTGTCCCTTGAATTTCTTCATTTTTCAGAATTTGGAAGCAGGAGAAAAATTCTAGTTTTCTAAATTACCAGCATCTCCAATAATACAGATCCTAAAAAAGTAAAGAATTTGGCAACCTAGAATACTGTCCATTTATACCTAACAGTGGGTCAAAATTTAACTAATAAATGGAATGTGTTTCTAATTTAGATATAAATGAATAAAATATTACTAATGTGGTACTAAAGTGCTAACAAATCTGCCAACTACTTTATTAGGTCTTTATATTTCTATGCATAAGAAAAGCCCAGTAGCAAAATCATTATCTTCATTGCACACTTGAGACAGAGGTTAAGCAATTTTAAGTGAAGGTCACGGGGTGAACATTGCAGAGGCATAATTTGATCCCAGATTTATCAAGCTTCCACTGCAAATATGCCCAGGGATTAACTTTGCTCAGTGTCAGTGAGAAGAGAACAGCCTTTGGGAGATCACTGGTATTATGAGACAAGAGCTTGGATTTTCTCCTTGGGTCGCCAGTGAAGCTCTTTGGAAAGCGCGAAAACGACAGCTGCTCTTCCCCTCCTGCTTGCGAATCACACTTACGATGGCTTAACAGCTCGTTCATAGACGAGCACACACTGGGCAAATAATTTCACGATAGAGCAGAATTAAGATTGCATATTTTGCCCTGCTTATTTACTGGAAAGTTACATAACATTCACAAAACACGTGTGGGTTTTGGAAATTTTTGCAAGAGAGGTGCGATATAATAAAATGGTCTCATTTTTGTGCACCAAAAAGACTTGCACGTAAGGTATGAAAAGCATTCTCAACAACAACAAAACTAAGAAATATAATCTGAAACATTACTGGAAACTTGGCCACCAGCTCGTGGCAGTGCACACTGCTTGGGGATTTTGGAGTAGTCCATCGCATCTAGACCTTTCTCATCTTTAGTCCTGAAAGCTAAATTACATGTAGTGATGCTTGTGCACATGCCAAAGTAAAGAATGTATTAGAATTTCCTGGTGGTAGCGATTGCTAATCACCAGGTGTGTTCAAATAATATAGTGCATGCTAAAACTTAAAAAAAAACTACTATAGTAAAAGACACATTGCTATAATCCCCCTCAAAAACACATTCTCTTGGTTCAAACACATTCTTGCCACTTACTGAGGCAGTTCTGCAAGGTTTTTTTTTTTTTTTTATGAGTGTTACCAGTTGTGCTATCTTGGGTGTCTCAAATTTGTGAATCCATTCAACACAAAGCAGGAGGAGGTTGTCTGGGCTAGGTGGTATGGTCACTGAATAGGGGCACTGAGTAGGAGAATGCATTGATCTTGGGGAAAGAAGACAGGAAATGCAGAGGAAAGGGCAAAGTCATCTTTAAAAAGCTAAGCAAAACTGACCATGGTTAGCATTATTGGATGACCAGCCCAAATGCACATAAGGTTTACCTACCTGTCAGTCATTGTTTGACAAGCTTGTTCCTTTTCTATTTTCTGTCCCTTAGTCACATGCACAAATATAAATCTATTATTTGAAAATACATACTCAATGACACGTATGAAACATTACTTTTCTCTTTGCTTTTTAAAATCTTGACCTTAAAGACCTATAGAGCTTTTTAAATCCTCCACTTAGCTTCTTAGTAGCAAGCAATATGATGACTTACTAGCACAGCATCAAGAACAGGGAAACTAACCTTTGCCTCAGTGTTGATGTAGTTCAATGTTTGATCTTTATCATATGCTTTGTGAAAGAGTAATTGATATAGAATAGGAAAAATTATTGCAAACCCTAAATAAAAGGTTGTAAATGCTAAAAAATAGTTTGCAATAATTATACTGGATAATGAAGATTTGTAGGAAAAGTCTTCGTGTTATTTTGTTCAGGGATTGTGAGTGTGTTCTGGTGGACCTTGTTTTCACCAGTCCCTGTTGACATTTCGGGTAGATCCCTTGATAACATTCTAATCATTGTGATAACACCATCTTTCACTTATACACAGGGACATTATCTAAGCCCAAACTTTCTCTCCATGTCTAGAATTTGAAGGTTTCATCCATCCACAGTTGAGGACTGACCTAGCATGGGGCAGACTAATGCACTGAGGTAGTAGGTTCTGTCAGCTATGGGAGCTTTTCAGTCAGTGCATGGGCACCAGCAAACCCTAGGACAGTTCGCTTGGTTTTCATTATCACCACTCATAGGCAAATCTATACAACATTAGTGAATACTACTGTTCCCCAAAAATATTTTGTCTGGTTCCAGATGTGCAGTGATTTTTATTATGTAAGCTAATCAATGAGAACATTATATCTTCACTGTTAAATATTAGGCCGAGATTTTGAATCTTTTATCTTATAGTCCTATAGTTCTGGAAGATTTTTTTAAAATTCAGTCTTTTATAATGAACTCAATCACTCTTGAACAGTCTGCACTGCTGGGCTCGACCTTCCCCCTATGCATAGAGACTGGGGCCTTCCTGTCTGGTGGGCCTCATCAGCCCTGCTGTCCCACTCCCCATCCTTATTTGGTGAGAACTTACTAGATGCCTGGATATGGCATGCCATAAACAAGATTATTGTCCCTAAATATGCATGCAGTAGGTTAAATTATTGCCCTTAATCATTCAGTGGTTTGCATTCCTCTCTTTTCCATCTAGCTTTACTGTAGAGCAGTTGTTAGAGTGATCCCTAAACTATTGACATTTTTGATAGCTATCCTGAATGTCTATGAATTTTTACTGGACTTATAAGTAAAACTTTTTGCTTTTTCATATCTGTTGCTACTTGTGAAAGAACTATTTCATAACTGAAAACTGTGCATCCCTCAATCAGTGATGAGCATGGCCATAGAAAGTACAATGTTTGCCACTGACGAGTTCACAGAAATCAGAAACTGGAATGCATAATGTACACTATGATGCATACCATATAAGTTATTGTGATAGATCATTATATTGGTATGGTCTTTTTCTTTAAAAAATATAATAATGTTGCTGAGTGCTGACATACCACTATAGTCCTAGCTACTTGTGGGGCAGGAGAATTGAAAGTCTGGGTCCAAAATAGCCAAATTACTTAGAACCTGTCTCAAAATTTTTTTAAAAAATGAAGAAAAGGCTGGAAGTGTTGCACACTGATAGCTTACACAAGCTCTGAGTTCAATCTCTCCCTGCCACAAAATCAGTACTATAATTTAGCGCTACTGGTCATCACTTTTGTTTTTTATACTGATCCGTACCTTAACATTTATTTTACATAATTTATTAATTTAAATTCCCTTTCATTCTTTAGCTGGGATGGTTATATATATAAAGTTCTAAAAAGAAAAACACCACTATCTGCGTTTTTCCTTACCATAACAATTTTTGTCAAGGTTTTTTTTCCTAACAATAATCCTAAATATAAAAGATATGAAAATAGAGATCTGGCCCAGGTATCAGTATGCCAGGTATTAGGTGCAACCACTGTTTTCTGAATTATTCCTCCTTGCTCTTTCTTCTCTCCCTGTATGTATTAGACATTTTCCCTATATGTCGGACAAAACACTTGGCTCATGGTTTTGAAGTTTCAGTCCATGGTCAGTAGGCTCCAAGAAGAAGTATCATGACAGACAGGCATGGTGGGGGAAAGATACTTAATCCATGGTGGCCAAAAAGCAGAGATAGAGGAGGAAAAGCAAGAGGAAAAGACACATCCCAAGTACCAACCTCCTCCACCTGAGCTCACCTCCTGACAGCACACCCAGCTGTGAACTCATAAATGTACCAATCCAATGAGCTATACAATGCCCCATGATCCAATTCTCTTTCAAAAACCCCACCTCTAAACACATGCAACTTTCAGGTGATATTTTAGATCTAAACCATAATGCTGTACTTCTAGTTTCCTCAAAAGTGTGAAAAAGAGCATAAAAGGAAAAGATGAAATTTTGTTTTCTAGTTATTTACCCATCAATTACAAGCAGTGCCTGATATCCTTTGGTGTGCACATGTCCCAAGTTTTCTGTTTTCATAGGGCTCCAGGACTGGATTTCCTCTGCAAGCCCTTCAGAAGCTCACCTCCGCACACTTCCCTCATCTGGTTGATGTGATCTTTGACCATTATTATAACTGGAAATGCTCCATCTCAGAAACATATCCAAAACTAATCCCATCGCATGCCATGTTGGGTTATCCAAATGCTGGAAGATCACCCTCTTGGAAAAGGAATCTGTTGTGTTTCATTTTGACCTCTGGGCTCAAGTGAAAACCAGAAGTTCAAGTCATCTTAAACAGAAGAGCAGAGATTGCCTGAGTGATGATGACCTTTTCTTTCCATGTTTACAGGGGCCTGGAGAGTCTGTTGCTCAGCTTTGGTAACTTAGCTGTCAATTCAGAAGAGAAGAAGCATCATGACTGTGATGCAGGTATGGATTCAGAAAAGCATTTAGGGTTTTCAGGAAAGAATGGAAGGAGTGCTAGTTTAATTACTTGTGAAATCAAAAGTTGCTGCTAAGGGTACCCAAGGAAATGGAAATATGTGATAGGTCAAAGAAAACGGAGAAATTTTGAAGACATTTTTGTAAAGAGAGCAAGAGAAAGACTAGGAAGCTGATATAGGAGAACACATCAAACTATATAAATTTTAAGCATCTACTTAGAATATTATCAAAACAATGGAGGATGAGCAGGCTGGGCACCCTGTACCAGTTGAGCATGTATCGTTGGACACATGAGGTTACTCAGACTGTTCACTGACATTACCCCCAGGCACTTCATTTTTGGAAGTTGAAAAATAGAAGTAACATGCTGAGAGCAATAACATAGAAGTATATTCATTTTCAACAACAAAAATGTTCATCTTCCTTCATTACAATAGTTTCTGCAATCTTGATTTTTCTTTCTGTCTCTTCTGTTTCTGTCTCCCCCTTCTTTGTATGTATGTGAACCTACACGTGTTTATATACATGTATATAATGTTTACTGAATTTAAAAGTTAAAAGTTAACACAAGGATATTAATCTGAATTGTAATTTTTTAAAAATATGATTTGAATAGCACAGGTAACAAAAACCAAATTTGCCATTTGTATTTCTTTATCTGAGAAGTGTGTATTCATCTCAGATGACCACTTTTGGATTGGGTCTTTGAATTTGGGGGGGTTCATTTTTTTAACCTAGGTCTAGGTCTAGATAGAAGACCTTTGTCTAAGGCACAGCCAGCTAAATTTTTGTCCCTATTTGTGGGTTTTCCTTTTACTCTGCTGGTGATTTCTTCAGATGCGCAGAAACTTTTCAGTAAGATGAGGTCCCAGTTGTTGATTCTTTGAAGTGTCTCCCTGGCAGTTTGGTTTTTGTTCATAAACTCTCTGCTTACCCCTATATCTTCAAGATTTTTACCTACTTTCTCTTCCAAGAGATTTAGTGTTTCTGTTTTAATATTGAGATCTATGATCCATTTTGACTTGAGTTTGGTTCATGGTGATAGACTTGGATCTTTTTCAGACTTCAGCAAGTGGCAAGCCAGTTTTTCCAGCACCATTTATTAAAGAGGTTGTCTTTCTTCCAGTGTGCTTGTTCGGCCCCTTTGTCAAATAAACACATGAGAAAATGTTCAACAGCGTTAGTCATTCATGAAATGCAAATTAAAACAACACTGAGATTTCATCTCACTTCAGTAAGAATGGCTATCATTAAGAAATCCATCAATAACAAATGCTGGTGAAGCTGTGGCAAAATAGGAACTCTCCTCCACTGCTGGTGGGAATGCAAACTGGTGAAACCACTATGGAAATCCGTTTGGAGATTCCTCAGCAAACTAAGTCTAGAGGTCCCATTCAACCCACCTATTCCCCTTCAGGGTATTTTCCCAGAAGATCTGAAAACACCATATCACAGAGATATATGTGCACCCATGTTCACAACAGTGCAATTTGTAATAGCTAAATCATGGAAGTAACCCAAATGTTCATCCACTCAGGAATGAATTAAAAAAATTGTGGCACTTTCATATAATGGAATATTACTCAGCTAGAAAGAAAGATAAATTCAAGGCTTTTATAGGTAAATGGTCACAACTAGAGACCATACTCATAAGTGAAATAAATCAGACCTGCATATGTAAGCAACTTATTGTCTCACTAGTATAAGAACCTGAAAGAGTGAATAAAAATTAGGAGGTATGATAGGCATTGTGAAACAAAAGGGAACTGCTCAAAAGTAAAGAGCAACTGGGATGAGGGAAAAGAGAAAAGAAAGAAGGGAAAAATATGTATTTATGTATATACAGGATAGCTAACATAGTTGTGCTACTGACTGCTATCGCTTTATTGAAAGCAACAGTTAATGATTAATTATTTGATCAATCTTGCATGTATATATTTGTTTTCCTCAGAAACCACTTTGAAGACATCAATATGTCATACAACCACTGTTAATTTCCTTTTACCTTGTCTATATTTCAGTAATGCTTGTGTTGTTCTTGTGCTATTTTGTACATGGAAGTCTGTTTGTTAATATGTTTTCGTTCTTTTATTTTTAAAATAAAACAAAAAGCAAAACTGACAAATGAGGTTATGCAGACTGAAAACTACTGTATAGGAAAGGAAACAATCAACACAGTGAAGATACAACCTATAGAATGGGAGAAAATATTTTCAAGGTGTACATCGGATAAGGATTTAATAGCCAAACTGTGATAGGTTGTGTTTTTTAGACTTGGACAAAATAATATACAACACCCTGTTATCTCTTCAGGGACACTGGCTCCTCTCATTGAGAAGGATCTATTTCCCTCTTGATGCAGCTGAGTGTGACTGCTTCAATCAGCAGAGTACACTGCGCGTGGCACTATATGACCGCTAACCCTGGGCCATGCAATTCCATTCACTTTTTACCTTGTGATATCATTCTTGGAACCCATCCTAGGCTAGCTCAGGCTGTGAGGAAACCCAGGTTCCACAGAGAGGCCACATACACATGCTCTAGCTGTCTACACTAAATTGTAGAATGCCAGTGTTGATCACCAGATACTTGAGCTAAAAGGCCTTTGAGATGGTTCTGGTCTCAGCCGTTGTCTGACGACCATCATGGATTCCTCAAGTGAGCAGTGCTGAACCCCTATCAGCCACCAAGGCAATAAAAGGTAATAGCAAATGATTGCCAATGTTTCAAAATTTAAATAAATCCAAAGTTTGCAAGGAACTCAGACAATTCAGTAGGAAAAACAAATAATAGAGTTAAAAATGGGCCCAGGAAGTGGTGGATGGACACATGAACAAAAGAAGATACACAAGTGAACAACAGGTTCATGAAAAAGTGCTCGGAATCACAAATCATCATGGAAATCCAAATTAACACCACAATATTAGCTCACAGCAGTAAAACTATTATGCAAAAGACAAAAAATAAAAAATGATCACAAAGGTATGGAGAAAAAGGAACATTTTACAATGTTGGTGGCAGTGCAATTTGCTCAGACATTAGCGGAAAAGTAAGGAATTTTCTTTAAAATTAAAAAGAACTATTATAGGACCCAGCAATCCAACTGTGTATTGGAAATATGTCAAAAAGAAATAGAATCAATATGTCTAAGAGACATCTATCCTCCCCTATTTACTGCAGGATTATGCGTGATAGCTGGGGTAGTTAAGGAGGTGCTGGGGATTTAAAAGATTAGGTAAAGGAATACAAAATTTCAGTTAGACAGGAAGAATAAATTTAAAATACTTATTGTACAGCATGGTTACAATACAATAAATACATTGTATACCTGAAAAGTATTAAGAGTGGATATAAAGCATTCTCATACAGAAATGCTAAGTATGTTAGGTAATGTGTTTGTAAGTTACCTAGACTTAGTCATACTATGATGTATATACACTTCATAGCAATGTGCTGCGCACAGCAAATATATACAATTTTATCTATCTATATAAATAAGGAAATACAGAAATAAAAAAATTAAAGCTATCAATTGCGTGTTAAAGCACCTATCACAGAGTTTTAAAATGTCAGTTCACTGTATCTTGGGTAGTTAACTGAAAGGAGAAGTTACAGTTTTTCAAGTGTGAATGATCAGTGCTCATAGCAGTTCATCCTTTGTCCTGCCTCAGAGGTGGTTCCAGAACACATCACCATCTCCCTGTAAACGCAGCACATCGCTTCCGCTATTTTTAGTCTCCCAGTTCTTTTTCCAATTGCTCCATCCACAGCTTGACATACCAGAAATGATCCCTTGGTGAGATTAGTATATTTTATGAAGGTGAAAATGGGCCTTTTAGTTTTACACTTTATGTGTGAATTTCTCACACTCAATTTCAGAGCAATTAACAGCCACTCCATGCGCTGTGCTTGGAATACGCATAATTGATGCTTCCTTTAGTTGCTTTTCCTAAACAGCCAGCATAGCACTGCACATTTTTTGAAGGCAGAAATACCTTATTTTCACATAGAGGGAAGGACACAAAACTTTCCTGTACGTGACAAGTACTACTATTATAGAAATGCTATTTGTTCCCGGTTGACTTCCTCTACTTCACTGGGAGAACATTCCTATATGAGTCATCTAATTTGGCTGGCACACTACTTTTGTTTGACAGTTCTTGTAAAGGGCTGCAATTCCCATTTTCATGGAGCAGCAGTTCGCAGAACAGCTTCCTAGGGGTAGGTCAGCAATTACCTTTGAAATCTCCTACCTACGGCTATACTTTATTTTACACTTAGTGGAAAAAGCACCCCAGTTACTTGTGGTTTCCTTTGCTAAAATTGCTTGCTATTGGTGTCTCCAAACAGAAAAAGATAAAAGCAAGAAAGCTCATCTTCTGGCGAGCCATGAATAAATGGAACTCACCCAGGTGAAAGACACGCTTTGCCCGATGGGTAGTGTGTGGGAAGTGGAGACGTGAGCAGAAGATGCTGAGGAAATAAGAGCAGGAAACAACACGCACCCAGGAAAGACTGTGAGAGGTTTTCTCTCTGCAAGTGTGCAGACGGAGGAAGTGCGCGTCCTAGGACACTGCGCTGCCCCACCCGCCTGAGTGGCTTTAGGGTGGGGGTCCGGGTCCAAGTGCAATTTGCAGAGGAAGCGCCAGCCTGAAAGAGCTGAGCCTGGGTGCTCTGAGCCACCGCCCCTCTCCCTGCGGCGTGACTCCGCCTCATTCCGTTAGCCCACCTGTGAGGACGGAATTCTCAGCTCAGAGAGCGCACTGTAGCACAGAAGCTCAAAGATTAAAATCATGTTCGATGTTTTCTGCCTTGATTTGGAAGGGATTTACCTGAGTGTATATAACTTTCAACATTCACTGACTTTTAAAGAAGTCGGTTTTCTTAATTGTGTGTTAGACCTCAATATGTTAAAATTGGTTTAGCTGTAAAGACAACAAATTACATGGACGAGGTTTGGCATGTGTTTTTTTTTTTTTTCTGAATTTCATTATTTTACTTTAAAATACAGAAGTCGTGTAGAAGAAATGTGCCTTAAAAAGGAGTCATCTTTGCCCGTGGCCTACACCCTTGTAATCCCAGAGCACTGGGAGGCTAAGGCAGGAGGACTGAAAGTTGGAGTCTACATTGTGTGACTTAGGGACTAAGCAAGATCCCGCCTCAGAGTAAAAATTGAAAAACCTGTGGCTGTAGCTCAGTGCGAAGGCATTGGGTTTGATCCCAGTACCAAAGTAATTTGGTGTAATTTCTAATATGTAATACATGTATCTCTTCTAGTAATTAAAGGATTAAGATGTTTTATGGTAAGGGGTATGTCTCAATGATAAGAGTGCTTTCCTAGCATGTCTGAGTCCCTTGGATTAACCTCCAAAACTGCTACAGGAAGAGATAAGGAAAAGAAAAACAGAAAGAAAGAAAGAAAGAAAGAAAGAAAGAAGGAAGGAAGGAAGGAAGGAAGGAAGGAAGGAAGGAAGGAAGGAAGGAAGGAAGGAAGGAAGGAAAGTTGGATTCCAGCCCTGGCATCACCACTGAAGCTAATCCCTACTTCTTCCTCAAGTGTAAAATGGTAACTGTATCTGTTTTATTAAGATTACATAGCTTCTGTGAGCACCATAAGAAAAACACATGTGAAATAACTTTAAGAAGTGACTCATAAATGTTTTATATTAAATTTGAAGCTCATTTAAATATCTAGTTAAACTATATAGCATTTCTTGAGACTAACTCATTCACATCATAGCCTCCAACAATTATGGTAACACTGTGAGCATATACTGTGTGCACCATAATTAGTCTAAACTAAATATTGAATTGAGCACAAGAGACTATGGTAAACACAAAAGGAAAACTTAACTTTAATCAAGTAAGGATTCTTCTAATTTAGAAGATAACGTAAGTAAGTATATCTACTAAGGGAATGTATCCCCTGAAAGGAATGCTGGTTCAGCAAGAAAATAGGACTAGCTGGGAAAAAATTGGATTTTCCTTGGCTCATAAATATTTTTATGGCAAAAGAAAAAAAGGTAAGAAATTAGAGGAATGAGAATTCACGGGTCCAAAGTGAAAACTGATGTTTTTTTATTTTAAAGATAAAAGAATGAAAACATATTAACACGCATAAATTTAGAATATAACACAAAAACAATATAAGCAATACAGAATTTCAGACAAGGTGATAGGAAATTGACAATGGTTGCTGTATTACATATTCATATCTTCAATTTGGATACTCAGATAAACAAGTATAGACGTGTAAAGTTGATCAAACACTTAAGCATTAATTGTTCCTTTCAATAGAGCAATGAAAGTCAGTGGTACAACTGTGTTAGCTGCCCTGTGTGTACATATACACGTATTTTTCTCCTTTCTTTTCTCTTCTCCCTCATCCCACTTGTTCTTTCCTTTTGAACAGTTTCCTTTTGTTTTACAGTATGCATTGTACCTCCTAGATTTTATTGACTCTTTCAAGTTCTTACACTAATGTGACAATATGATGTTTACACATGCATGTCTGATTTATTTCACTTGAGTATAGTCTATTTCTGTCCATTTACCTATAAAAGCCCTGAGATTATCTTTCTTTATAACTGAGTAAAATGCCATTATGTAAAAACACCAAAAAGGACCATTCATTTGATACCAGTTGGAAAGTAAGGAACTTAACTCCCCCTTACCTTCCTCCCTACACACACACACACACACACACACACACACACACAAAGCTTACTTTCTTAGTATTTGAATAATACAAAGGATATTAAAAAGGAAAAGAAAAGCTAATCTAAAAATTACTTATGACCTAATAATTTTATGATATTCATGTACCTGCAAATCATATAAAAGTGTCACTAGGTTCTTTACAAGTAACACCTCTACAAAATGGTATCTTCTGTTTCCATTAAAAAACAAATACAAGCTCTGCTCCTGGGAGAGAAAGAAGAACCTCTGGGAACAGATCATTTTATGTGCTTCAGAGTCCGGCCAAGAAGAACAGAGCAACTGCACATCCTAACTGAAGACCCTGCTACTCCTGAAGTTAAGGTCAAGGAGGACATTTAATTCGGCAAGCGGCTTCCTTGACCCTGACAGATGGGTCTCTGACAGGGGCCTACGTGGATACTGGAACCACACAAGTGCTGCCTCTCACAGTGACAAGTTTCCAGGGCCCCAGAAGCTCTTCTACTTAGTGATACTGCACAGGCTTTGCATGGATTTGCAAGACTAACCACTTTAATGCTGCATCCAGATCAACCATTATGACCTCCGCTAGAAATGGCCGTTAGTGCTTATGTGAGGTGACAATGTTGCGATTACTTTAAAAACATTTTATGATGTTGTAGAATCTTTTCTACCTCTGAAATAACTGATGTCTATATGTCTCGCTAGGGGTAATCTTACCTGGCCCCTCTGTCTCTCTGCCACAGAATCCAATTTTAAAAACCTGTTAGTTACCTATGCTTTTTAAAAATGCACACAGTTGTATATGAAACTTGCCTGCCATCAGTCAAAAGCTGTTTCTAAAACTCATTTGGAATATTTAGGCATTTCTTCTTTCTTCCTCTATATGGCATAAATGTGTACACACTGGTCTCTTAACAACTGCATGCAAAGTAAAAGGATTTTTCGCTGTTATCCCAATAGACTAACATCTGTGGTGAAACCTATTACATATTGTTCAACAAGATGACCCAGAGACAACTTTTTATGTCACTGCAATTATTAAAAATATCTCAGATGATTATTAATATCTGAATCCATATTCCAAATGAAAACGACCAGTTAGGTTCTGCAATACCTGCCTCGTGAAAATCACCCTTGCATGCCTTCATTTTGTTCTTTAGCCATAAAGGACACTTTGATGCTCTGGAGATTATTTTTTTGCCAGAAAAGAATCTAAAACCAGGCTTTGACATGTTGTTGTGTATCGTGGTATGAAGCCAGTTTACGAATATGCTACAGTGAACATGACCCCTTGTGGTCCCAATCAGAAACACTGGGCTGTGTGCTCTCCCGTGGGCGGGTGTTATATCCTCAGTAAACACAACAGTCTTAGTTAAAATGCTCCCCCGCCAGTGCTTCGCCTAACAGGAATTTTACTTGAGCAGATTGGAGCATTTTCCCCAGACCTCTGTTCTCACTTTACTCTGCTATTCATGGAGATTAACTCCTGCATCTTGGGAAGAATTCCCCTTCGTTAGTCACAGGATGTTTTAAGGCCGCAAGTGTGATTTACCAGCTCTGTTCACTTGAGACCCACTTCTCACATCCCTCTGATCTCTAACAAAAGGCATGATGTCAAAAATGAGACTCCCAGGCCGAAAGATAAACTTTGTGAATAAATTTGCTTTGGTTAAATGTTCACCAAGCCGAAAGCTTCAGAAGATGAAATGCTTGTACAAATTAGGCTGAAACTCTGCCAAAGAAAGGACTCTTGGAAAGGTTTCTCACACTTTCAGATTTCAAAGACTTGGGAAGATCATAGGTAGCTCCTAAGCTCACACATCACAAGTAAGACCAGCACAATATCCTCGTTCCTTCCCTGTGGAGCCCAAATCTCTTGCTGCTCACCGTGAGTTTCAGTGTGGGTTATATATGCTTCTAGTTTGGCTGGCTAGGTAGAAGATCTTTACTTAGGACTACAACTGAACACTTCAGCTGTTTTATAAATACCTCATTAATTTTCTTGGGAGGGAAAATTATTTACAGAAATGTGAGGATAGAAACTGGAATGCTAATTATTGTCATGGGAGGGAGCTGAAGAATCAGTAATGTGTCCAACCTTCCCTGAGAAGCTTGCTTAAGGCCTCTTCCCAGTCTATTCTTCGTAGTGGAAGGTAATCTCCACCAATCTTTTGTCTCATGAAAATAAAAACACTCTCAGATTGCCTAGATGTCATCTCCTACTTTGTTATGCAATGTGTTGCCATGAAAATAGCACTGTCGCTAAAGTAAAAAAAAAAAAAAATTATCTCTACAATTTACCAGGTTTTAGGAACTGTATCATTCACCTTTGTGCTCTACTATTCGGTTTTCTCATTCATTTAGTTATCCATTCACTAAAACAATAATTCACTGAATCCGAAGCCAGGCATGGTGCTAGGTACTCACTATAAGATAATGAACGTTGATAGCCAGCTTCCAAGACAGCCACCATCGGTTTCTTAGCTTCCCTCGTGCTCAGTCTCTTTCTCCATTGCAAGATGGAGTTGATTTTACTGCGCCTTGAATCTGGGTCAGATCTGTGACTCATTCACAATAGAATATTACGGCTACAGCGCCAGAAGTTAGCTTCAGTCCTTGTAAGACCAGCAGCTTCAACTTCCTGCTTCTGGGAACATCGGTTTGTGGAATCTTGAGTCCACCATGTAAGAAACCTCCCTACCCTGACGCTGATAGAAGCTAGCCCTGAGGCCAATCCTCAGGAAAAGAAAGAGAGGAACCTAGGGAAAGGGACAGACATGGAGAGATGGGAGGTGTTTGGGTGGGTAGGGGACTCTGACGACTCCAGCTGCAGCAAGGGACTGTGCAAAGAAGTTGTCAAATACTTCTAGCCTCACTTGCCACCTGACTTGAACTATCTGACCCAAAGCATGAATTCCATAGTGGAGACCATCCATTCTTAGAATTTCAAAAATTAACAAAAGATTATTTTCCTAAGCAACTAAGCTTTCAGATGGTATTTATATAACAATAGTTGATAACATACATGCTCCCTACCCTCCTGGAGTTTACAACTTAGTAAGGACAATAGGAGAATAAAAAAATGGTCAGGAGATAGAAGAATATCAGGTTGCACTGCAGTGACTGGTAAGGGAGGGGCTGTGACTGGTAAGGGAGAGACATTGAGCCAAGTTTGGAGTAGGAAAGTTTATGGGGAACAGTAGTACAATCCAAAGGGTAGATACTATGTACCGAAGGACAGAGAAGGGGATCCTTGTCACACAGGGACAGTGTTTCAGACACAAAGAGCAGCGCTGGATGTGGAATAGCCTGCTGAGGGGTGACGAATCGTTCAGCGGACAGGATGGAAGTCAGCAAAGTTGGGTGCAGTGAGTGGCAGACCACTCATTCAATGGAAGGGGGTGGGATGGGCTGATCTTGCCAGACCTTGTACAGAGTTGTAACTGCAGTGGCCAGGGTCTGAAGCAATTTTGCTGGGAAAGTTGAAAAATCACTTTGGCTATCCCTCAAGATACATTTTTCAAACAAGGCTGCAGCTTGTCAAAGTATTCTAAAATATGGGAAAGAATTTTATAAAACCAAGACCATTATTAAAATGTGAATCATTATAATTCATTGTTATGCCAAAAGTTTTACTGAGCTCACAAATAAAGAGCCAGAGATTAAAACCCAGAGGTAAAATGTACATTTTCAAGAAATATTCAAAATGAAGGAATAATCTTGCAATTATCCATAAAATTAGACATCACTCTGATGGCGTGTATAGTTAAAATATATTAGGGAAAAGGCAGAGCAAAACTAGATGTGAAAAGCTTTCTTTCATAATATTCTCTATTTTGTGTATTATGAGGAAAAACACAGGGAGGTTGAGATCAGAAATTGTTATTTTGTACTTGAGTCATTATTTTGAACTTTATAGACCAGTTTCCTATCTGAAAATAAGGATGTTATAGTAGTTAGTCTCTTTCCAACTCAACACTTTAAAGTGTTTTATGTATTGCTGGTAGAAATATTACATGTTTAAGGACATTGACTATACAAAGGAAAAACTGACATGTCTTTAAGAATTTCTATCGAATTGCATGCCAAAATTATATATTCATGACACTTTTGTGATAGTATATCTCTCATAAATTCTGTGTTTTTCTTCTTTGTAAAGGCTTTATTCTTGGCAAAATCACCAGTTCCTTTGTTCTTTGTTTTCTAGGAAACTTAAGAACAGCTAATGACTCCCACCAGAATAAAAAGGTTAATCCATTCTGGAAAAGGGTGATTAATTCCATCTAACTGGAATTCTCAGTTTCTGGGTTTACCTTTAAATAGGGCCTTAAAATAGCTTGCTGTTTTACTTATCTCCGCACTCTACCCATACTACTTAGAGGACTTTTCCTGAAGGAAGATGAGTGTTAGCAAGTCACATGACTTTGCTTAAGACTTTGTATGTTTGTAGCATTCTGGTTGAGGTAGTTTCAGCCTCACCTGGCTGGAACCCTCACTGGAATGTACACGAATACTTATGAGCAAATAGAAATGAATTTCTGTAATATCTTTCATGCTCAAGTCTTCCAGGTAGATGAAAATGAAATAAATCAGAATGACATTTGGTCTCTGCTACAAGGTTCTACAGTTCACTGGAAAAGCAAAACATTTGCACAAATAAGTACTTAGTCATGACAAAATGGGTCATGACACTGGGTCATGACAAAATGAAGTAGAATTCTCAGCAAGTTTCCAGCACAGTGATGTCAACTTCCAAGTTCTACTTCCCATTGGCAAAGCATTTCTTTCATTTCCTTCTCAAAGTGTGAAACACCTTTGGGTTAAAGTTGGAGAGATAAAATCAAAGGAAGTCATCAGAGGAAGATAAAATTACCTACAAAAGTGGTAAAAAGCACAATATTCAGACACAACCGCATTAGTTCTGCCAGTTAGAGTCTCTCATAATAGTGACAAGTTATGTAAATGTCTTATGTTTGCTTCTACACTGGTAAATGAGAATGACATGTGTCTTCTGTATTGAGCTGCTGGAAGATAATTTCACAGAGAAAAAGTAATATGTAGTGCGGTTACTACAGTATTGAAATATACTGAATGTTCCATGAATATAATATATAAAGGAATGTGATGTCAGTAGAATTTTTAAGTGATGAGAATTAACATCTGCTGGTGTTGTGTGTTTAATCTTGATTCGTGGATGCCATAGGTGAAATAGCTTTTCTCTTCCATCCTTCCACCATGCGTTTCTGCCTTGGAGTCAGCAGACCATGGACATTACTCTATGCAACTCTGAGCCAAAAGAAATCATTCCTCTTTTAAATTGTCTTT
>PVLD010000003.1:723281-734171 GCA_004027595.1 Dinomys branickii
AAACATACGAACAAACAGACACCAATTAGCATAAAAAATAGTACAGTCACAACTAATCTACAGACAAGGTGACATGGTCTCAACAGTGGTTATTGCTTTATCCATTGATATCTTCGAAGTGTAAATATATGAACCCATATACAGACATGCAAATTTAGTCAGACAATTAATCTTCTCAACAACAGAAAAAATACAAAAATTGTCTTATTAACTTCTCCTTATTGCTGAGACAAAACATCCAACACCCAAAGTTAAAGGAGGAAAGGGTTATCTCAGCTCACAGTTTGCAGAGGTTTCAGTGCGTAACTGGCTGGCTCCAAGGAAAGATGGAATCGGAGATGGCATCACAGAGGAGAAATAGTTCATGGTGGGCAGAAGACAGCAAAGCAAATGAGACACCATATCGCTTTTTTCTGTCCCTTTTATATTCTATCTAGGCTATTAGGGTGAGGATGGCACCAATCCAGTCAGTGGATTGATTTAGTAGTTGCCCGGCCTTAATTCTAGCACGCTTAATCCTAGCATTGCACTATGAATCAATCACACACTCTAGATCCAACCACCTCTGAAAAAGTGCCACTTTTGACCTCACAAGATTTGAAGAGATATCTCAACGCAAATCATAACACCCAGTAGGACACTCTTACTCCACATTCACACATTCTAATCCAGCCACCTCTGAAAAAGCCCCACCTATGACTGCACAAAGCTTTGGGGAAACATCTAGACACAAACCATAACAGCTGCGTTGTCAGGTATTTTGGCCAGCGATAAGAAATTGACTATTACACCTGGTATTTGGTGGCCAGTTGCATATAAGCCAGTTCATATGAGCAATACATATTAGGCAATCCACACAAAAGTATATGATGTAGGAGCCACTGTATTGATTTGATAAATTTTTCTCCCTTTGGTTGAAGAACTAGTCTACCATTCTCTGATGCCTATTACTTTCAGAAATCAGCTCTTTTTCCAGTGAGAGCCTACTTTCAGATACCAAGTTGAGAACATGTATAAAGAACTGCTAGCACATTGCAGACAGGCATTCCCATAGCAAGAGACTTCCATCTTCTAAAAAAAACCAGGAAATCTTTTGTGGGCACCAAATATTGAGTGAATAAAAGAATACTCAATTCAAACAGGAAGACAAATTCTTCTCCCCCATTGTGAAAATCATTTCTATTCATCTATGACTAAAATCATACTTACTTAAAATTATTTCTTTATATTAACTAACAAATATCAATATGTGAGAAATGAAAACCATGTCAGTTGATGCAGTTATTTGTCAAAATATCTAGTTGATAAATATTCATTGATAATGCTTCTGTCTTTGCAAGCTAAGTTTTGTTCTTACCCAAAAGAAAATGATTTTGTAAGTAGTCCCAGATACTAAAACAAGTCCAATGATAGAGATCCAAGAGTCATCTGAGACTTTTGATTCACTGTTCATAATTAGCATTATATAGGTGAAACCCCAATCTGTGTAACATGCTCAATTTCACCACTTTCTCCTTTCACAAAAATAAATTTTCATAGAGTAATTTTTATACAAATAAGAACTATACCCTTAAGTATCAGAGAGAAGATGAAATATGCATGTACGTGCTGAGTCAACGATTTCACAGAAAGTAAATGCCTGAGGGTGTGTATGTGCTAATGCATAGCTGAATTGTGTAGTTGTGCATGATGATTGCTAAAGTAATAGTTAAGACAAAAGTAAAAATACTTTCTGCTCTTTGCCCATGCCCTAGTGGTTAACTGGCCCTGTATCCTCTGCTTTAAAAACCACCCTGAGAGGCAGGTGTTACCTGAGAGGAAACTCCAGAGAAGAGAAATTGATGAATGTTCCTCAGGTGAAGTGGCCCGTGAGTTGTCGGTTTGAATAATCCCATGGATGTTGCCAAATAATTCTCATCATTCCCTACTCTAAACTGGCTTAACAAGAACAATTTTATATTTTTATTTAGAAAAAGATGCATTTTCTATGTATTGCATTATAGTTTAATATTTTAATGACAAAGCTTTACTTACTATATTTTTAAAAGTGAAATATGTTTTCCTATTATCTAGAATCCGTACCCATGCTGAATCTTCCTTATAGTCAAGGTTAACTTTGAGTTGCTTATATTTTCTCATAAATGGTCACTCTGACAGCCATTGCACAGAATAAAGGAAGGCCGTAAAAGCAGACTTTGGATTCAGTACATCAGCAAGAGAACACAGGGCGATCCTTGATGCCAGAAGGAGGAGAGTATTTTTGCTAGGTTTTGGTTTCCGCTGAAAGACTCAGTAGTGGACCCACTGGGAACAGGATATATTCTGGATTGGTTGCTGTTTCTGAGACAGGATTAGAAATAAAAATTAGTTTCTTAATCTGTTGTTTGTACTGCTATAAAAACACCATACTTATTTCTCTCAGTTCTAGTATCAAGCTGCTGGCAAATTCTGGATCCAGTGAGGACCCATGTCCTGATTAACAGACAGCTGTGTTTTCACTGTAGACTCCTGGGACATGAGGGGTCTCTTGGGCCTCTTCTATAAGGGTACTGAACCATGCATGAGAGCTTCATCATTGTGACAATCGCCACTCAATCACTCCACCTCGTACACCATCACACTGGGGTCAGGATCTCAGCACGTGACACAAATATTCTGCCCGTAGCAATCAGGAATCAGGTACCAACATGAGTGCATCTTAACAGCCAGATCCTAGTAATGCCCAGATCACAAATTAGGTCCAGGAGTGCCACTGGTAAGAAAGGAATCACTCGAAAACCTCGAAGAAGTCATTATAGCATTTCATGACTAGTTCAGGTCCCTCAAAACACCGTGTGGCTGTCAAGGTCTCAGCTGGATTTACCTGTGTCTGTGCTGGGGCTGCCTCTTGCCCTCCTGCTTCCTTCTCCATCCAAGCTGCTGGCCACTTTTAGTCTAATTCTTGTTACTAAGTCATAGATGATTTCTATTTTATTGTTGTATATGTTCCTTTTAAAAGATGTTTCATATTTTCTACCATTCCTTTTAGAATCAAGATAAATACACAAGGTCCTTGTAAAGGCATTGTGAGCCAGCAGTAATGAGCATAAAATCAACTTTAATCGGGACTCCATAAAAATAATTGTCTTTATATACTATCGGTTATCTAACTCTCTTGTTTACGTTATTGAGCAATAAATTTCCATTTCAGACAATATTTGTGCAAACCAAATAGCTCATATATTTTAAGCAATAAAATACACTTCTAGATGAATTTGTTGAAATAACTGGATTATTTCAAAATGTTGATCTGCAATGGGCAAGAATGAGAAAGGAAAAAAGTGTACTGTTTTCCTTATTAGCACAGAGGTAATGTGGCTCCATGGTGGTATATTTTGTCAAGAACATCAAAGCATAGACCTCCTAAAGAGCAAGAGCTCAGCTCATCTCCGGTGCCTTCTACATTTAACAGCACTTTCCAAATCTCAGGGTGGCTGCAACTACATTTTGAAGGATTCCAGAGACTCTTGTATTCTGAGTGCCCTGCTGAAGTTTTTCACACAAAATGAACAGAGATGTAACCCCTCTATGTGTCTGTGCTCTGCAATGAGTAATTATTGATTTTTAAGTTCCATTTGGTCTTCTGCAAGCACAAGAAGAACAGTGAAATGTCCAAGGGGTCTGCTGTGCTCTTATGCTGGACAGCGCCAAGGGTCCTCATGGATTTTTCCTCCTCCGGTATGCTTAATGTCTGTGACACCAACTGCTCAATGTCACCACAATAGGATGGGGCGCCTTGGGCTTCCTGTGAGTGCAGGAGGCCACGGTTTCCTTCCTTCATGTTCTCATCATTCTTTGGTTTTTAATTTCTTTTTTTTTTGGCACTGAGAATGGAGCTCAGGACCTTGTGCTCGTCGTTCTTCCTTTCTTTCCATCTCTTTCATCACATGTTTAATGAGTGTAGTAAATTCTGATTGCAGGGGTTTTTAGGAGTTAAATAACAAAAATCTTGTTATAAAAGTATCTAATTAGACTATTCACAGGAAAAGATGGAGTTCCAGTTGTCTAATTCTGAGCTTCGGGCTGGGAAATATGAATGTGCTATAATTTTTAATTGCAAACTCCAGAGATGGAATTTGGGTTTATTTTTACTGTATTTTTCTTTGTAGCTATATGCATGCCAACAATGAAAACTTATTTAACAAATACACCTGATTTTGAAAATGTATTTCAAGAGGCTTGTCTCTCATTTGGATTTCTTTCTTAAAATTATTTTGCCATTTTCATCTTTTAGAGATATGCTGAATTGAAACTTTGAAACTTTGAAGTTTCTAGCACCTTGAAACTTTGTACAAGTCTCATCATTCTAAAATCTTCCACTTACTCTGTGGATTTCAGGAATAACTCATCATACCAATCTAACAAAAATATTAACACATAAAATTATCATTATTCTTTTCATGTCAGTGTGCTGCACCTTCATAAGAAGCATATTCAGAATTTGAATCCTTTCAGAAAAATTCTAATTCACAGTTGTAAGGTGCCATTTAAGTAGCTCATATTTCCACTATGATTTTTTTGGTTCATTTCATGTTCTGTTCAGTTTGCATTTTTCCTAGAAAGAATTATAAAAACTATTTTCTGTTATAATTTTTTGTAATGTAAGGAAGAGAAATCAAATTTCCAAAAGCTTTATGAAGTCAATTTGTCTTGGCAGTAGATAGGAATTTCAAATACTAATTCTTTTCAGATTCCTTCAGCTATGTGTTGCAGAATTACTCTTATCAAGACAACCTTTAATCTAGCATAAGGGACCACAAATTCTTCCACTGGTACCTTATCTTCTCTCACTATCTAATACATTTGCTAATAATTTCCAAGAAAAGAAATTTTAAAATTATTGAGAAGAAAAACCTCTGTATGTTTATGTAAGGTATATCCATTTTGAAACTATTTGCAAAAATCACACATTCTTTTCTTCAAAGTTAAATTGGTGCATTATTTGCTCGTCTTCTTAGTTTTCAAGCCATTGTTTCTGCCCCAATTACCTGCTCCTTAGCATCTTAAAGAAGACTCAAGCTTTCCCACCTACTTAGTGAAACATATTTGCTCATACCCATATGCGTGTTGCCGCCATCACTTCTGATCTGCCAGATTTCCTTGAACAAGTCACATTGCTCAAAGTTCTGGTCACCGAGCGCACTGCTCCATTCTCCAACTGCATCTTCAAGATCCATCCTGTCCCACATCTACTGCTACTTCTTTCAGGATGCTTTATTTTTTTTAAGCAAAGCTCATATCAATTCCTTGTTTTCTCACAGATTTTTATAAACTGGACCCTAAGGCACTGCACTGTAGTACATTCACGCCCATGACTTTTCTTCTCTGGCATGTGAGACATGTAGAGGGTTGATGGACCGGCTCGAGGACTCTGGTTCCCTCTGCTTTGCTCCCTGCCTACACACTGCAGTCCTCGAGCTTCTCAGAAGAAACAGTCAACAATCGTGTGTGTGTGTGTGTGTGTGTGTGAGAGAGAGAGAGAGAGAGAGACAGAGAGGGAGACCGAGACAGAGACAGAGACACAGGCAGAGACACAGAAAGAGACAGAGACACAGAAAAAAGAGACAGAAACACAGAGAAGGAGGAGAGATTTCACTTTAAGGATTTGACATGCATGATTACAGAATCTGGCAAGACCAAAGTCTGCAGAGTGGGAAGACAAGATGGAGATCCACAAAGAGCCAATGGTGGAATTCCAATCAAAGGCAATCTGTTGGCAGAATTTCCTCTTACTGAGGGACGCATGTATTTTTTTCTATTCGGAGCTTCAATTGATTGCACAGGACACATCCCCATTATGCAGAGTCAACTATTTCATTCAAAGTCTTCCCTTGAAAGACTCATGCAAGAACACAAAATTTCCAAAAGAATGCTTGACCACAATGTTCAACACCATGACCCAAATAACTCAACACATGAAACTAACCATCTCACATACCTTTTGTCAGGTAAGTTTGTACTCTTCTTCCACTCTGACTTTGAGCTTCACCATGTTCTTTGGTCAATAGAATGTTAGCAAACGTGTGGAAGTAAAGACGAAGAAAGTGCTTGTGTGTTTCTGCGAATGCTGTTGCTCCATTGCTACTGCTTTGAGGACATGTATGAGATAAGATGTTGTCCAGACAATACTCAGCAGATAAGTGAGTTTGTCTGCAATAGAAAAACTGCCTGGAAAAGTTGAGCCTAATTCACTAACCTAAGAAAGTGCAAGATAAATAAGTGCTCTTGTTGTAAGACGTAAATTTTGTAGTTACAAGTTTTACAATACAGAATTTTGGGACACAGAAAGCTGATATGAACTAGATGCTATTTCTCACTGTGTGTCCATGTATCAGTCAGTGTTTACTAGAGAAACAAATATAACACAAGACATGCAAATGTACAAGTAATTACAAGTTTGGCTTACAATGGCCAGCCACAGAGTTGGATGAGGAAGTGTGAAGGTGTCTGCACACTGGAGATTGAAGAGTCCAGCCCTAGGCCTGGGGCTCACTGTAGTGTCCATTCAAGTCTGTATGAGGAGGCTGATGGGTCTGTGACAAAATGCTGAAGAATCTATGACAAAGGTCGCAGAGCCTACACCAGAAGGCTGAAGAGTCCCAGGAGATGACCAAGCTGAAGGTGAAGACAGGAACTCCTCTGAAGAACCAGCAGCCAGTGCTTTCTCAATTCCATTTTTTTATGCAGCCTACCCACCGTGAGGTGAGGGTCCTCTGCATGCCCTCCTCTTGCATAGGCTCAGGATGAATACAAAGTAAGCACCCTGGCTCGCTGCTGAATCACATAGTTAACCTTCTAAACTTCTCAAATTGACACAATAAATAACATCCCAGAAAGGTAAGGGCATGTCCTTTTTACCCCAAAATGCAAAACTGTTGAGTCTCTTAGCCAAACCTCTAGACTCCCCAAGCTGACACAATGTATCAACCATGACAGTCCAGTTTAATATACCCTGTTGAGGAATGTACAATAGTTACCCAATAAAGCATCCATTGCTAATATATGTGGGGTTAACAAATGTTTGTCAAATACATTAAAGAATTCATTGACAACAGATATAGTCAAGAAGCAGGTGATGAGAAAAGGGTAGATTTGGTAGCTTATATGGCACACATTAATTCTTTCCCAGTTTTGGAGGCTAGAACTCTGAAATCAAGGGATCAGATAGGTTTCCTCTGTGGACTCAAGGCTGTGAAGCTGTTTTATTCTTGTATTAGTTTTCTAGGGATGATGTAAAATACAACAGACTAAGTAACTTAAACAACTAAGATGCATTAGTCAACTTTTTGTTGCTGCTCCCAAAATACAGTGGTTCCTTCATTCAGAATGCTCGTTTGTGAACAATTTTGTTTGTAAAGAGAAACATTTGGCAGAATTTTGTTTTGGGTTTGGTGATAACCACAACTGCAGCCATCTTTTCCAGAATCATGGAATGACTTAAATGTGTGGACCAAGGTGCCGTTGTTTCTGACACACACAGTGTAGAGAAAGGGCTCATTAGATTTACGGTTTTGGAGGATTCATTCCAGGGTTGACTGGCTGCGAGTCAGGAACTTCATGGTAGAAAGACAAGGCAGAATGAAGTTTCTCATCTCGTGCTAGCTCGAAGCAGAGCAGAGGGCTGGAAAGCATTAGCAGGAGATATATCCCCCAAAAGGACCCCCTAGAAACCTCCCCTACAAACTCCTCTCTAACTGGCACTGACAGACAATTAAATTATGAACATCAGTAAAATAATCCACTTGTGCTTCAGCATCCCCATGATACAAACTCTCTACAAAGGCTTTTTAATCCAGTCAAACCAACAAGATTTAAATTCTGCAGGATGGAAGTCTAAGGCCAAGGGGGCGAATTACAGGTGGGTCTCTTCACATGGCTATTTTTGGGGCATTCACAATCCTCTTGTCTCTCTGTGTATTCAAGTATTTTCTTATAAGGACAACAGTCACACTGGATTGAGGCACTCTCATGGTCTCTTTTTTTTTAAAGAATGTATTTTAATTTTTTTTATTTTACAGATAAAAGAACAAAAGCATATTAACAAACACACATACATCTACAAAATAACACAAAAATAATGCGAGTAATACAGAATTTAGACACGGTGATGGGAAATTAACAATGGTTGTTGTATTACATATTGATATTTTCAAATTGGTTACTCCCATAAAAAATATGCACATGTAAGATTAATCAAACAATTAAATATTAACTGTTCCTTTCAATAAAGCAGTAAAAGCCAGTAGTACAACTATGTTAGCTATCCTGTGTATACATATGTACATGTTTTCCCCTTCTTTCTTTTCTCTTTTCCCTCATCCAGTTGTCCTTTCCTTTTGAGCACTTTCATTTCATTCATAATGCCTATTGTACCTCCTGGACTTTATTCACTCTTTCAGGCTCTTACACTGGTTAGACAGTATGGTGTTTAATTCCCTACTGAAAGGCACTACCTCCAAATAAAATTTCATTCTCAAGTGCTGGGGGATTAAGATTTCAACCTAAGAGTTTGAAGGGCCATGCTGCGGTCTGTACCGATGCCCTTGCCCTAGCCACTGGTGATGTCTGTCAGCCATTGGCATCCCTTGGAGTGCACGTGTCTCACTCTAGCTTCTGCCTCCAGAGTCACTTGCTGCTGTTCTGTGCTCATCTCTCCCTACAATGTCTTAGAGGAAACTGGTCATCTCTGATTCAGGGCACACCCTCCTCCAGTATGATTTCATCAGAACCTAGTTAGTTTGCAAGTGTTTGTGTATTCCAATGTGATTAACATCTCTATTTGATTGCATTTTGGGTACATGATTTTAGTACACAATGTTTACAGTGCTTGTGTGGAGTTGATACATGTACATAAAAAATCTTCATTTTTTTATCCCTTTCCCTCTCTTTCCTCCCACCTCCCCAGGTCTCTTGATCCCTTTTCTATATCAGAGAGATCTACCTCTTTACCTCCTATTATCTATCTTTTTTGTTCTCTATTTCTAATTTGTGTTTCTCATATAAAAGAAATCGTGTAATATTTAAGCTTATGTGTCTGATTTCTAGTTATATAGAAGAGAAGATTAAAAAATTGCAAAAAAGTCCTCTAAACTTTCATACAATGTAACTAGAAAAATTGAGAATAGAGTAAGAATTCACAGCAAGATACAGGAAACCCAAACATGACTTATTCACAATTTCCCCTGGACTGATATAAGAGTATTTATTGTAATAACACAACTCACGCTAGACATCTCTACTGAGTAATTAAAGCACCAAAACGTTTTCTTTGAGCAGTGAAACAGTCATGGCACATTCCTCCTAAGCAATTTTGATCTTCTTTCATTTACAGTTGTAAAATTCTTTAGTCCTAACTAAAATGAAGCACTACCTTCCACTTGGGCCTGAGGAGGAGGAAATCCAACAAAGACACCAGTTTTGTGAATTTTTAAGGAAAATATTTTTTATTTGAAAGAGAAAAGAATGAAAACTAACAAAACAAAATAACAAAAACAAAACAACACAAAAACTTTAAAAAATGATATACAGTTTTTAAAAACAAGATGATAGGAAATCTACAATGGTTGTTGTATTACTTATTATCTTCAAAGTAGTTGCTGAGATTTTCAGATATAGGTATACGCAAGATTGATCAAAAAAATTAAACATTAAGCATTGTTAATTTCTATTATTTTGTTTTGAGGTCATATATCATTGTTTTTGAGTTGTATTGATCTTGTCTTCATTGTATTGATTTTGTCTCATTTTTTAGTTTTTTATCTTTAAAATAAGAAGGAAAGAAAGACAGAAAGAAAAAAGGCAGACCAGCTGAGGGGCCAGGGATATAGTTCAGTGGCATAAGCGCCTGCCTGGCAAGCACAAGGTCCCGAGTTCAACTCCCGGTACAAAAAAAAAAAAAAAAAAAAAAGGACGGGCTGCACATTATCAAGAAGCAAGACTGCCCTACTACCCACTGAATAATTAAAAGACGCACTGATAATGATGGTCAGAAGGGTCCTGCTATCAGGCCAAGCAAGAAAGTCTCCATAGAAGTTGATCACTCTCTCCAGAGAAACAGAAACAACAGGAAAGATTAAAGATAGATAGATGATAGATAGATAGATAGACAGACAGACGGAGAGAGAGATAATTATAAACATTTATTTCCATGATCATGAAGGTCAAGAAGCCTCACTACCTGTCATCATCAAGCTGGTGACCAGGAAACTCCATGGTATAAGGCGGTTCAGTTCTAACCTGGTGCCTCAGTGTTTGAGGGTAGAAGAAAATGACCTTGCAATGTAAGAAGAAACAGAAACCACTGTCCCTTCACCATTTTATTCTATTTAGGTCCTCAGCACACTGTGCGGCACCCGCCTGCATTGGTGGGAGAAGATATTCCTTATTCACTCAGGTACTAACCTCTTACAGAAAGGCTCTTCCAGACCTACCTGGCAAATAACCTGTGGCCAGCTATGTGGGCATCTATCCCTTAGTCCAGTCCACTTCACCCATAAAATTAACCACTGCACTTTTTAAGAGACACTCAGCTATTCTTAGACCTGTCTTGACATATCCAACTGTCTGCCAACCACAATGCAATAGTTGAAAACTTGTTGAAAATTAGGCTGGTTTCTTTCGATCCCCATCATGGTGGATTTCCCTTTTCCCCATCTTTTTTTTTTTTTATTTTAGAAACATAAAAGTACAAAAACATATTGACAAACAGATACCCATTATCATAGAAAATAGTACAATCACAACTAATCTATAGACAAGGTGATATGGTCTCAACAGTAGTTGTTGCTTTATCCATTGATATCTTCGAATTGTAGATGTATGGACCCATATACAGACATGCAAATTTAGTCA